>WEIT01013472.1:9219-36484 GCA_013389985.1 Dryoscopus gambensis | reverse complement strand
TTTTTATGAAAAGGAAATAACTAAGACCTAAAAAGGCACATTAGGGGCTAGAAGACACACCAATCAGGAAATGGTTTAAGATGCCCATTCAGCTCAACTTGTTTTAAAGTATTTCAAACCCTCTGAATACAGCAAATTCTACAAATAACCAAGAGGCTGGGAGACATAGTGCATACTGCCAAGCAGATTTAAATGCAAAACCAAGACTCCTGTTTCCCAAAGCTGTGGAGGGTGATTATAACATTGTCTAGTCTTAAGGCAAAATTAGTCTCTCTATTTCTCTGTATTTCCTTAACAGAGTCCTAATGTCCCCTTTCTGTGCAAATATATCCACAAAAGAACAAACCTATATAGAAAACTGATAGTTCCAAAAATGGTGTGGATTTGGCAAAGTTGTGCTCTGGTTCACAACATTGTCAGACAGAAGTATCCAAGCATTATAAAACACCTCCTGTCCTTCACTTTGGGATCAAAATTAAAAATACTTAAAATTATGCATTTAATAACACATTTTAGAATTTTATTTACTTTTCATTTTGAAAACCTTGTGAAAATCTATATAATATATTAAATTTTTTTTTAGAAATATGAAGTCTATGAATCTTTTTATTTAAAAAATCCTCAGATTCCCTCTCTATCCAAATAATTTTAGCAGCTGAAACATACAGAAATGCACTATGTATCACAAGACTGTGAAAAAAACTGGAAGATGACAATATTGGATCCATTGCCTGCACTTTAGTTTCATTGTTCCAGAAGTTTATGGGTACTGTCATATGAAAGGGTACAAATTGATCATAATACTGACTTTTCAAGTAACTGGTGTTCTGAAAATGTTCTGACATTTACCTGGGATTGGGAGAATTTTCTTTTTCTTCTGGAAAAAAATAAGTTCTCTAAATCTCTTCATCTAGATAGGAACTCTAGAACTAAAAGAAATGAAGGCAATGTTTCCAGATTTTTGTAGGGGGGAAAAAAGCACCATCACTCAGGAAATCAGATACTTACCTGTGTCTGCAAGTTAGGGAAAGCTACAATATAACCTTTCAGCAGAATGAGAGTCCTTTGCAAGGCTTGCAAGACAGAATAATTCAGAATATTTCTAAGAGTTAGAATTGATTGCAAAAGCACATTTTCTTTCCTCATGCCCACATTTCTGATTTTAAAGGCCTACACAATAATGGTGAAGTATATGAGGCTTAAAACCCAGTAAAAGCTGCATAAGGAATCCCCGATGTCTGATCAAAAGCAAGCTATTTGAGAACTGTCATGAGCAACCACAACTATTTGAGAGATAAACTAAAACCATCTATTGAGAGATAACATGTGAAATAATGTCTTTTAAATTAAAAATACTAAATTGGCATTAAAGTAGAATATGAATATAGTTAAATGGCAAATACCAGATTTTTTTTCTAAGACACAGGGAAACAATTCCAGAGATTTTCAGCAAAGAAGCACTGAGTGACACACAATAAAAACAGTCAGCTTCCATATTTCAGCACAAGTTGCATCACATAATGCAAAGAACAACAGGGATGTATTAATAAGCATGTAACTACAAGACAAAGCTGTTGTGATAACTGCAGTTGTGCAGGAAAAGATTCTTTATTGGATTTCATAAAAATCAAAAATAGAAAAGTTATTTTTCAGATCACATATTTTTGATATTGGAAGCCAATTAATATCAAAGATGCATCAGGAAATACAATGATCTGGTGGAAAAAGGTAAGAATTTTGCCTCTTTTATATGTCAGTGCATGTTGCAAATTCACAGTGGCACTTTTCTAGGGTACTGTCCATCCTTCTGATTGTGAAACAAAAGTCTCTGAATGCAAAACCCAGAGTGGGTTATCATTATCTGAAGAAAAACATGGGGAAGAAAAACACCTTAACTAGCTTAATGACATCTGGAATTATGATATGTAGAATATATATAAAACTGAAAACCTTGTGAAACACCTGTATTACATGTAAGTTTTCATAACCATTCAGACTAAGTAAAAGCTGACCATGACTGAATTCTCAATCATGTAACTGGAATATCAGTGTTTACCACAGTAAAGTAAACTATTCAAGAAGCGTTATGGAGTAAGAGCCCTAGGTAAGTGAACACTTTTCCTTATACAGAATGGCTGCTACCAGAGTTAGGGGGCATAAACTTTCCACCCCAACAGGTAGAACACAGTTACCAGACATGGGTGTGAAAATAGAACTACAGCAAGAATTATAATTGCATGTAGAAGAAAAGTTGTGACTAACCTTTCAAAGTACTGGTGAAGTGATTCATTCCATGGTCATGATAGCTATTCTTGCAGAACAGTATGGTCACACTCATTCCTGAGGACCAGTCCTGCAAAAAGCACCAAAGTTAGAGAAAACTAAAGCTTATAATGTTTACAGTTATGTCAGGATACTCAAAATACTACAGCCCAAGTTCCTTTGCTGACAAATTGTTACCTAATCACTAATAGCAAAAGTCACAGCACACATAGCAAAGAAATGCTATGATAGAAGCCTAGATGAATGGTTTGAATTCAATATTTTAACCCTATAAACAAATGCATAGTGGAACATAGAATCACTTTGGCTACAAATTGATCTGTCTTCTGGGTAGTATATCAAAGTGATTTTATTGGGTATTTGTTGCTATTTTTATCTGGCATTATGTTTAGGTTTAACTTGCAGCAAATGGTAAACAGAATGAAGCCTCAACTTAAATGTTCAATTAGTTTTATTTAAGCATTAAAAGAATTTCCTGATTCATGGAATCTAGTTTCATTTGAGCCAGATTTTATATATATTTGCCATTATCTTTTCCTATCCTTCAAATAATGTTTCAAGAAGAATGTTTATAAAACCTCGTTTTGTTCTGCTAACCCTGCAAACTAAATATGTTTCATTTATTTTTAAATTAAGTGAAAATTAGCCAGGTGTGATAGATAAGTTTTCTATACACAGGTCTAAATATTGACAAAAGGAGACGTGTCACTGGAAAAATCATCAGTCTCATAATTATCACGTTAGCATGTTAAGTGGAAAAACATGTGAAACTTCCAAATGTGTCAATACAGATTATTTCACTTCCACCAGCTATCAGCTATACTGTGAACATCACTGCCTTAGAGTCTACTTCTCAGCAAGTTGGTTTTTGTATTCCCTTTCCTGGGTTTTTCCCTGGTCGAGCTCACAAGGAAGAGGCAGCACAGCCACGTCTCCCAAGCGTCCTCGCCGCTCAGCAGGTAGCAGAGGAAACGCAGGGGAGAATCTCAGAGCCGGGTGGGAAAAGGCGCTTTTTTCCCTCTTCGGTGTGGCTCGCCCCAGGTAGCCTGATTTCAAGGCAGAAAGCGTCCCAAGAACAAAGGAGGCGGGAGGGTGCAGTCCAATAGCTTTTAATCCGACGCAATCCGGACCTACACAGCAGAATATACCATCTAGACTGGCCGAATTCCCGAGCCGGACTGACCCTTAGGTGGGCGTGGAAACGGCTTTTCAAGGGGGCGCTAACAGAACGGGAACCAATGAGGGACAGGGAGAGGGGAGGACACAACTGGGATACAGTCCAATGAGGGAGTTTGGGGGGTGGAGTTGTAACACAGAACAAATACAGAACCGAACTTAACAGAACTTTCCAGACTAAGGGGAAGAACAATATTCAGGGTGCCACCCCATGGGCTGTGGCTTATAATCAGGCTAAGGCATTCCCACATTTTTGCAAGCAAATATCTTAAAGTGACATCAAGAATTCTCAAATCTCTGGCAAAATCATGCACATCCCCTTCAGAAATGGTCTGCCAAGCAAATAGTAGACATTTCTAGAAGGACAGATAGTATAGGGATAGAGCCAGAGGCCAGAAACTAGTCAGAAAGAGCTCTCTTTCTCACAGACATGGCAATGATTTACAGGTCTAAATGTGAGTGGATGGGAAACAGAGGAAAAGGAGCTGGTCACCAACCTTTTCTACTGCTGCTGTCCATCAAAAAATGTTTCAAGAAATTAAATTAGGGTGCATTGATTGATGAGCAGCAGAAAAAGCAAGGAAGATAGAATAATGACCCTTGTAGCTCAACAGGGTGCATTTAAAACACATATTTTTCTTTACAATATAAATAATTAATTTCAAGAACCCTGAATAACTAGTGCCTAAACTAGCATTTATGTTTTAACTCTTTCTCTTGTCAATAACAGCACTGATAATTTCATAGTACCTTATGAGAGCCACAGCTTACAGAATTCATTATTTTGGAGGGAGGCTTTAGAGAAAGTTTTCAACCCAATGAGAAATAACAGTGTGAGAAAAGGACACTTGAGAAGAATAACACTTTCTTGCAAGGATCTTGCAATGTTGCAAGATGTTGGACCTTGGGAGAAAAAAAAACATCTCTCAATGATTTTTGAGTGGCCTTGGGAACCAAGAGAGGTCCCAGCTGACTGGAAGCAGGCAAATATTACTCCAATTTCCAAGAAGGGCATGAAAGAGGAGTCTAGAAACTACAGGCCTGTCAGTCTCATTTCAGTGCTTGATAAAGTTATGGAAAAATTATTTTAAAACACTTGAAAGACGAGACAGTCACTGGTCACAGCCAGTACAGCTTCAGGAGAAGAACGTCCTGTTTATCAAACCTGATTTCCTTTTATGACAAGGTAACCCACCCAGTTGATCAGGGGAAGCCAGTTGATGTAATCCTTTTGAATTTCAGTAAAGCTTTCAGTACTGTCTCTCACAGGATCCTTCCAGACAAAATGTCCAGCTCACAGCTGGATAAACACATCATGGGATGGGTGAGCAACTGGCTCATGGGTCAGGCACAAAGGATTACAGTGAATGGAGTGACATCAGACTGTCACTAGTGGGATTTCACAGGGCTCCATTCTCAGCCCTGCGCTCTTTAACATCTTCATAAGTGATTTGGACACAGGACTTGAAGGGTTACTGAGCAAGTCTGCAGACAATACAAAACTGGGACGGGGTGTTGATGCCCTCAAGGGCAGGGAGGCCCAGCAGAGAGACCTTGACAAGTTAGAGAGCTGGGCAACCAGATGAAGTTCAACAAGGGGAAGTGCTGGATTCTGCACCTGGGACAGGGTAATCCTGGATGAACAGACAGGCTGGGGAATGAGAGGCTGGAGAGCAGTGCTGTGGGAAGAGACTGGGGGTCCTGATTGATGGCAAATTGAATTTAAGCCAGCAGTGCCCTGTCAGCCAGGAGGGCCAAGCATGTCCTGGGGTGCATCAGGAACAGCATCACCAGTTGGGCAAGGGAGGGGATTGTCCCGCTCTGCTCTGCATTGGGGTGGCCTCACCTCGAGTTCTGGGGCAGTTTTGGGTGTCACAATAAAAAAAAAGACATTAAGCTGTTAGGGAGCATCCAAAGGAGGACGACAAGGATGGTGAAGGGCCTTGAGGGGAAGCCAAATGAGGAGCAGCTGCGGTCACTTGGTCTGTTCAGCCTGGAGAAGAGGAGACTGAGGGGAGACCTCATTGCCGTTACAAATGCCTCTTGAGGGGAAGAGGAGGGGCAGGCACTGATCTCTTCTCTGTGATGACCAGTGACAGGATTGAAGGAAATGGCCTGAAGTTGTGTCAGAGGAGGTTTAGGTTGGATATTAGAAATATATTCTTCACCCAGAGTGTGGTTGGGCACTGGAAGAGGCTCCTCAGGGCAGTGGTCGCATCACCAGCCTGACAGAGTTCAAGAAGCATTTGAACAATGCTCTCAGGCACAGGGCGTGACTCTTAAGGTGTCCTGTGCAGGAATAAGAGTTGGATTTGATGATCCTTGTGGGACCCTTCCAACTCAGCATATTCTGTGATTCTGTAATCTCATATAATCTAAGAATTTTTAATACAATTTTTAAAAATTACTTTTAGAAAGCCAATGTTAAATTGATGTGTGCTGAAAACATCAGATATTCTTGGTAGTGATTAATCCGATAAGTATTACTATAAAGTAAGCAGAATGGGTAGTGCTTCAAAGAAAGTCTGGGGACATCTATAGAGAGAATACCACCAATTTCAGTGACATTGGGCCAGACCACTACTGAATGACCCCAAGCCTCAAGTTCAATTTGTATGGGTAGTTTTGCAAAGAGCTACAGTATACCAGTATTATTTTCTGGCTGAATTATGTTCCACCTTTGCAAACTCCTTGAGGAGGCCTTCTAGAATGCATGTAGGCAAGAGAAAATTTGTGATGTAGTTTGATCACAGAAATCCAGTTACTGAAGTGCTGATCTTGCTTATAACAGCATTCCTTGTACCACGGTCTAGTAGACCTTTATAGGTGAAGAACAACAATATCTTCTCAATTTTATTTGTACTGCTTTTTCCTGAAGCATCCTTATTCGATATTTTAAGCATCTTTTGCATTAGAAGTGCATTATGCAGGCTGCTGGTGTGATAGTGGAAGCATTATTCAAAATTTTAAACTATTTGTCCAAGGAAATAAATCAGCATTTGCTAAGTTTTAATAAGCACCAACATTTTATTAAGATCTACTACCTTCCCATCTTTTTCCTTAAAAATTTATGATTGTTTGAATTATAAGCAAAAATTCTCAAACACATAAAACAGTGACGGATTACTTTCATACAAATATCATAATTTTTTTGTAAAATGCCTCAATGAACAAATGGGGTTTTCCTATTTTTAATTGCAAACAGTTTGCATGGTATTAAATTTAAGATATTGCAGTCATCCCATTCTTCTCTTTTTCAACATCCTCCGGAGTCCATGAATTGAAATCTCTTTTAGTACTGATTTCAAGATAAAATTTCAGTAGCCAACAAGAAAGAGATTTTAGTATTTCTTTTATATCTTTTTTACTCTCCCTTGGTGCTCAGCATCAAGCAAGATTTGGCCCCAGGTTGTGGAGATTTTAGGCAATAGCTTCCCCATGCTTAAATTTTAAAATTAGTTGCCATAGCAACTGCCAGACACAGCATATGGTGTGTCTGTTACCTCCAAGATAACAGAGCAAGTTCTAAAGAATTTTCTTTACAATATGTTATGAACCTTTGTACTTTTTACAATTTTTCAGAGTGTAGTATAAGGTACTGTTGTTCCCTGACATTCTCTTCAAGCTGAATGCTCATTTTGTAATTCTCTCTCTCATATTAGGGAAATATTTTCCTCTCTCAGTTGTATTTTTATTCACCCAATATTCAAAAAAAACGAGAATAAGATGGGGAAATGGAGACGTTTATTAAGTTTTATCTAAAGATTCTCCTTAGTTTTGCTACAGTGTTCCCTTTCCTTCACAGTGAGAATCCAAACGACAAAAATACAGAAAAAGACAGAAATCTTGTTTAAAAGTCTCTATTTTATAGGTGCTGGGCATGCAGACATTTTGCAGAACTCCATACAGCCTTTCAACCCTTTGACTCTCATACCTGTTCAGCTTCTCATCTCAAATGAAGAATTAATATCTATGCAAAGTGTACTCAAACGAGGAACTCAGAAACACACCTGTCACCTCTTGTTTGGTAGGTAGAACATATCCATTGTATAGAAAAGACTTATGTCCAGATCCCTTTCCAAAATGGTTTTTCCCTGCTGCGTGTAGCTTCTAAAAAGAAAAACCCCTAGAACAGCTTGTGGGTGGGATGACACTACCTACCTTCCTCCACATACCAAGAAGATGCCTCTGTCCAGCAGAGCTCCCAGAAGTTCAGCCTTTCAGTACTTGCCTTGCTTTGCAGAATCACATGCAGATTTGAGAAATAAGGGTAATAGGCCTTTATTCCTCCTTCTGCACCTCTGTGGTTGTATAGGCTGAGACAGGATTAAAAGAATAGTTACTAGGATACATAATAATGTTCTGCTCTGTAATTTTCTGTCCCCCGAGTCCTTCATTCTGACAACTTTCTGCAATTCAGGCACCTTCCGCAAAAATCTTCTAAAAAATTAAAAAATAAAACTCCACCAAAACAAGGTGTAAGAGTGCACATTTAATTCCCCCCCTGAGGAGAAGCTAAGAAAGGGAATGAACTATTCAATTATACACTTAGCTTAATGCACAACTACAAGATGGTGACACGACTCTGATGAAGACACAAGATAGTGTAAGAACAGAGTAAAATATTTTAAAGGGAACTTTGCATGTTTATGGGTTGCTATTTTTCCTTTATTTACTCTTCTTTTACCATGGTTACTTCTCAAGGAAGGGGTCGTCATTCAGTAACTGGAACTGCATGTTGTCACCTTCAAGAAATACTTGGTCAAATATAGTTGTGATGGTTAGATTATTGATATGTTTTTGATGGGTTTTGCACTAGGATTTGTGTTGTGTTAGTCTGGGCTTGTCCCTCACACATGTAGATGTCGCAACCCCTGAAACCAAACACCTGTACTGGAACCCTGCCCCTTTTCCCAAGTAAATTGTATCCCATTGGTGGTGGGTTTTGCCCCCTCCCCTTCCTCCCTGGGGGGTCAAAAAGGGGTCTCCAGGAGGCCCCTGCCCTCTTCGCCTCCAGGATTTGATGCAGTAAAAGATCTAAGAACGTTATCCGAGGAGAAGAGCGCCTTCTTTCTTTTGCCTAGGTTCATTGTCACATGTAGCTCCCGGGGGCCCTGGATTAGCCATAGGACCCCCGCGGACCTTCACTGTGATAAAATATCTTGCAAAGAAATGCTTGTATTTATTTAACAAGTTGCATTCTTGATTACAGCAATTATTAGTGTAGATTTATTTTTCTAAAATCCTCTTTGCTGTCTGGTCAAGGGGAGAAAGAGACTAAAGATCATAGCAGCAGGTACTATTTCTGGACATTAGCTTTCAGCGTAGCTTTCAATAAAGGCTGAATGATTCTACCGTGGGAAAAAAAAAAAAGAAGACATTTTTGCTGCCTAAAAAGAGACTAGTGACAGCATTTTTTTTCCGAGTAATAGCAGTTGAAATTAACTAATAACCATAGTTACAGGAAAAGCAATGGTAGGGACTTCAGGTTTTATCTACTAAATGGCATGTAACAAAGAAGGACGGTTATGTGTGACTTTCACCTCATCTTGGTCATGCATTATCAATTTATTAGTCTGGAGCATTTAGGAGAAGAAAATTACTCCTGGTGTCCTGACCGATATAAGGATGGTGAGAAAATATAAATATTTTAATTTTTTTAATATTGTATTTATTATATACAATATAAAAATCATTATTAAATTAAAATTCTATAATGTAGGAAGACATAGTTATCACCCACCATGCCCCACTTTTATTTGTGCTGTAGGCAATATCAGAGTACATAGAATATTGGTTAAAGTCACTTCAATACCCATGAATGCTGTGTTTCTCCTAAATTTCAATTTCATAGGTTCTTATGGCTTATTTTTCCAGCTCATGGATGGCATTATTTTTTTGCATTGGAGATACACTTGATATTAAGGTCTCCACAAGTTCCTAAGGGAACAGTTGATGTCTTATTCACTTCCTTTTTCTGAAACCACTTCCTTCCACTTAACCCTGACTTTTCTCGTTCTGCTCTTAGCAACCAACCATCTCCATGGGCGCTGGCAGTGTGTAGCAGCCAGCCACCAGGCCACGCAGTGCTCGAGAAGGGGCTGAAAGTGGTGGGTTTGTTAGAATAAGCGAAGGGGAGCTCTTAGTGATCTTCTTGCTCTCTCCAACTGCTTACTAGGAGGGTCTGGAAGAACAGAGCCAAACTCCTTCTAGGGGGCACCGTTACAGCATGAGATTTGGTGAGCATGGATTGCAACATGAGAAATTCCAGCTAGATGCTAGGAAAAATACTTTCATCATAGCCACACAGTGGAACGGGTTTCCCAGAGAAGTTGTGGCATTGCCACCACTCAAAACTCAATCAGACAAGCTACTGAGTAACCTAGTTAAGTTGATCCTGCTTTGAGTGGAGCCAGATGACCTCAAAAATTGTCTTCCAACCTGAATTATGTGGTGATTCTGTGATTCTATTCCATTCAGGAAAGCTCAGCAGGCAGTGTTTACTGCTCAAAAAACTACTTTAATTGAAAATCTGAGTATGCCTGACAGTTATAAGTGAAAGGGTGTGATTTATCCAAAGTAGTTTGTGCCACAGAGGGAGAGGTTGTTATTGTTCTCTTTTGGATGGCTTTTTTCTTTATTACTATAGAGTATGTTGAATTTAGTAAAGTTATTCCTGGTGAAAACACAAATAGCAGAGAATCAACTCCTAAACATGAATGCATCAAAAATAAAATAACTGACAAGTTTCCTTTCAGCATGGCTTATTCTATTTCAGGAAACATAGAACCCAACAAGATATATGCAAAGCCCCTCTGTAATTAAGTGTAACTGAAGTATATTGCTACAGTGTATTAGTGACTCCATATAAACATATTTTCCTCCTGAATGGTTATAAACAGGCACACCATAACCTCATTTTTAGCTTTTTTTCCACATTATAAATTCATTTTTCTCTTCGCAAAATGTCACTTTCTTTCCAGCAGGTTAATCCCAGGAGGTCTGGTAACTACAATTACTCCATTTAAATATTCCACAGATCTGTCAAGACTCAAAAGAATTCTGTAGTGTCAGTTTAAATATAAATATATATAATTCTAGTTAATAATCATCACTTCAAGTCTGTTATAAAAACTGCATTACTCATTCAGAGTGTGTGTGATGTTGTATAAGTATGCAGCATTTGTTGCAGCATTTTCATTGATTTAATTGTTAAAAAACCAACCATACTAATGGCAACACATCAATGACCTCATGCAGAAAACAATATTGCTTTTAACGAGGTTAACTGGTCTATAAGTGGTTTTTCCTAATTACTTAAGGAAAAAGCACCAGAAATTTTCTAGCTTTTCATACAGAATATATACTATTGTAAAAGCAAATACCAGCAAAACATATTTGATGTTTTTAATTTCTAGAACACTTCCATCTGAAGAAAATACTTTCATTTACAAGTTACCAGAACTCTTTTTTTTTTTTTCTTGATTGGGGGTAGAGTGGTTTGGAGAAGTTGACAATTTTCTGCTACCTTATAAATAGCCTAAAACACTACAGTTAAAATACAACCTTCTTAATGGCTTCGAAACAAAAACTGTCATGTTGATCAAAAACAGAAAACTGTTTATTTTCTTTAAGTCTAATGTGCTCATTGGATCTTTATTTACTTATCCTGCTAGAATAGCCCTTGCAACACTGATAGAAATGTAGTTCTTTTTACAACAAAAGTTTCAGGGTAGCAGAACGAATATGCCCTTATGCCCAGCAAACAAATACCAAGAAATAGCATTTTGAAGCTTTTAATCTCCATGACAACCCTCAGATTCTTCAATAAAATGCCACAAACATACTGATTTATGCACACCTACCATGTGTTCATAAATATCACCAGTGTTGTGCATCTTAAAAACATATAATGCCATTGATGTCTTACTCTTGGAAAACTCATCAGTCAGCACTCCAGCTAAAACTTCATTTGTATCCTTCTATTTATATTAAGTGTTGAGTAAACAGTTCAGTTAAATAAAAAGACAAAGAGATACATACAAAATATGTCTCAAACATATAAGGACATTCCTCAAGTTTGACAATCATCAGGAAAAACACCTGATATACAAATAAAGTGGAGGAATTACTTCAAATATCTACAAAACAGAATTCAGAATTCACACAGTAGAACTCTTCACAGTGCTCTTTCTGTCTCAGAAAGGAAATAGTTGACTTAAATATTTTAAGCAGAGTATTCACTAAGCTGTGTGAGTAAGGATCTAATTATTGATATGAGTCACATTCTGATGTAAATGCTGCTTATGCTAATGCTGGAAAAATCACGACAAATGTTCAAAAAAAACTGTCCCAAGACCAAAGTTCAATTCAAGCCACTCTGGGAAATGGGACATGACAGACATTTGCCTATGTAAAGAAAACAGATACTCGCTGCCATTTACCCAGCACTCACAAAATTCACCAATTACAGCCCATTATCTTCCATGTTTTTAGGACCAGCCGTGCTGCCCCAGCTGTCACATCCCTGCCGAGGGCATGCACAGCATCGATGCAGAACTCAGTATTGTCGCAAAACAAAGAACAATGTATGCTCAGGCCTGCAGGCAGGCCTGCCACCCTTGTCTATTCATGGCCTGAATGGCTCACGATAGCTGCCAACACACCTCCCTCGCACAGCCTCTGCCCCCTGCCCCAGCCCTCTGGAGCCTCTTCTCCAGCACATTTTGTCAGCATTTCCGCATAACCTGTTTTAACCATCTCTCGTATCTAACACTAGACCCAACCACACGGACTTTATTAATCATAGTTAATTGAACATATTTCAAGTACGGCTTGTATCTGTTAAGCCATTTTGCAAGGTAATAACTGACAAACTGGGCAGATTTCTTTTTCCTCACTTCTCCAGGGGGTGTCAAAGGGTAGCCTACCATCAGTATCAATTTTGGGAAAAGTACTTTTCTCCACACACACCAAAAAAAAAGATAAAAGAACCAACGAAAAAAGTCAGACATCAGCCTTCCCTGTGGCACCCCAGGCCATCCTTCACTTTGTCATGAGTCTGCTTATCACAAGACCTTTTATCCCAATTTGTATGGTCAGTCACAGCAGATGACATAAAGCACCTGTGAGTCTCCCTGCCAGTCTGGAAGCACAGCTGATAAACTCAACTGAGACATCTCTGAAATACCACCAGGTATCTTTTGGGATAGACATGAACAAAAATTCTCAGCATTCTCTTATTCTCTGATCCTTTCTACCATCCCAGCACTGAACTCTACTACAGAACAATACTATACATCCATTTATAGAGGAACAAAGACCACTTCAGCACACCTATATTTGCATGGTATTTCACAGGATCTGAAGGGCTTAGGATGGACTCAGGGCATGTTGAAGACCTTCAGAATACATGTGAATGTCTTGATCCCAAAAAGAGTCTCAGAAAGCATCATGGATGCAGGCTGGTTGATTCCTTTATCTCACTAAGAGACACATAACAGAGTTGTGCTTCAGAAAACGTGAGGGGGCAGAGCAGGATGGGATCTTTGCAGTCTTGGAGTAACCCATGTTGCACTATCTGGCTACTCTGCAGACATCCTCCAGCAGTAATCTATCAGATATGTAGACTCTACCCTATTCACTTAAGATTAGCTATGAACTCTGTAATAAAAGTGCCAGCTTTAATATTAGCATAGAATTCTGCTTTTGCGCATGTCAATCCAAAACCAAAAGCTTCCTGCAGCAAAGTACATCCTATAATGTATCAATACTAACAATGTTGTCTGTCCCAAAAACCTCCAGTTTTGCCATCCCCCTTCCTATGACTCTATCAATAGTGAAGACATATTGTGCATTCTAAAATGGCATTGCATTATACTATAAAATAAAGGTAAGTTTCTGAAGTTTCATGGAGAAACGCCAAATTATGTTTATTTTCAGATTTCAGTACATGAAGTCTGCAGTCCATTTCACTGCAAGCCAACAAAATGAGTCTGTCAAGATGTATTTCTCAAAATTTGTTGCTCTGCTCTGTAACTTCTTCATATAATACTTGCTCTGCTTGAGAAACTGCAAAACAAGACAGAAACTCATCTGCCTTTTAATTAGCCATCTATGCTCAGTCTAAACCTGGAAAAGTGACAGAATGTCTAAAAAGCCAAAACTTAATATTTTCCCTAAAGAAGACTTCCAATATTTTCTCATACTAGAAAGGTTCCAGGGTGACAGGGTTATATATAAGAGTTTACAAGGCAAAACAAAACGTTACTACAAAAAAGTATCTTGAAATTCTTCCTCTTCTACCCTTTCCTCGCTTACAGCCAGTTACATCACTTCCAAGTTTTTGTTATCTTCCCTCCATTAAAATGACAATGTAAGTTACCAAAAGACAATGTATAATATACATAATCACCTTTCATGCATGTTGAATTCCAGAAGCACTGTCAAAATACTAATGCTTAATTGTGCTAAATTGAACATCTAAATTTCATACTTAAGAGTTTCCTTGAAATGCTTTATTTCGGAAATCAGTGCTGATGGTGCCAAAAAGGCTCAACTACATTATTTAGGTACTCATTACTCAAACACAACAAAAGGTAGTTATCTTTTTCCCAAGTTTGGAAAGATAGAGTGACCATTAGAGCATTAATCTTTGTAGAACATAAACCCATAGGGATTAACCTTATTATTTTCTCACTATTTCCTTAAGGCTCTGTTAAAATAAAATTTAAAAGACAGTGAGCTGGACTTCTCATGGCACCTGAATATAGTTGAGAGTAGATTGAGAAAGTCACAAGTTCAGAGACACTAACTCTTATTATTCACAGTTATTTTTTGCTTTATAGCAACCACATTGGTAACAACTTCATTTTAGGTAAAAAACTTTCATTGCTCCCTGTGTTTCTAAAGGAAATCTAATACAGAGACCACAGGTTTTATATGGATTTAGCAGAGCTTTTGAGCTGTCAAGGCTCAATGCAGGCTATTAGAAGATTTAGCCAGGCAACTCATAGAAAAAATAAGCACCTTCTTCCTACTGAATGAGTTTAAGTTTTAAACCAATACTTCACTTTTTAAAAAAATGTTTTATCTGTTCATTTTATAACTACTGCATCACACAGCTACTTCTCAAGTCCAAAATACCACTTGTCTAGAATCCTAACGACATTTACAGGGCCTACAATTAAACAAACAAAAGATATGTTACCATCTCTCCCTGATGGGAGTCTTGTCTTTACAGTGTCTTGTCCCTGTAAAAATTACATACTGCACAACTACAGAAATGTATCATTTCTTCTGTTTAGTTTATTAGCTACAGAGAAGAAGTTTTAGGTATTTTTTATGTCTTGTAGCAGTAGTCTCTAAACTAAATGCAAGTACTTTCAATGAAAAGAGAAAAAAGCTATAGTGGGAATAGCTTTATTGTCATATTTTTACTAGTGGGTGTGAGAAGTGATTAAACTTACAGGTACTGATTATTCAATTGTATTGATATAGAGCATAGAGCCTACCATGACTAGTGAATCATTCAGACTGACAAGAGGAGGTATAAAAACTCTTCTTGCTTCTATTCTGCCACATCCTTCCAGCTTTACAGAAGAAAAAACTTTATTCACAGGTGGGGGTTAGTAAGCCATTAAAGTTCTTGACAACAGTTATGAATGCATAAAACAAACACGTCAAATCCATACAGTATAATTCTGTAATTGATTGGATAATGAAACAAATTATTCCAAGAGATGACTATATCATCAGATGCACAATATAGCTGACTGAGCCTACATGTGGTTTAAAAATAATCTTTGTAAACTTTAAAAAATTAAGCTTATATAGTGTGTTCCATTTCTTTTGTTAGTGTGTGACCTTTATTCAACACAGTTTTATAAACCCATTTACTTGTTTAGATGTGAAAAGATACTACAAATTATTAAAGTCTTAGCTACATTGTATGAAAGTAATTGTACTTTTTATTTTTAAGCCTATAGCCCTGCAGCAGTAGTTGATTAAAAGAACATTAATTTAGTCTGCAAATAATTGTGCTTTCAACAATATTTAACCAAAAGCGAATCTGAGTCAGAAGCACCCCGGCAGCCAGGAGGGCCAGCCGTGTCCTGAGGGCATCAGCATTGCGAGCTGGGCAAGGAAGGGGATTGTCCCGCTCTGCTCTGCACTGGAGCAGCCTCACCTCAAGTGCCGGGGGCAGTTTTGGGTGCTGCGAAATAAGAAGGATGCAAAGCTGTTAGTGTCCAAAGGAGAGAAAAGAAGATGGTGAAGGACCTTGAGGGGAAGCCAAATGAGGAGCAGCTGTGGTCACTTTGTCTGTTCAGCCTGGAGAAGAGGAGACTGAGGGAAGACTTCACTGGAGTTACAACTTCCTTGTGAGGGGAAGAGGAGGGGCAGGCACTGATCTTTTCTCTGTGGTGACCAGTGACAGGAGTGAAGGGAATGGCCTGAAGTTGTGTCAGAGGTGGTTTAGGTTGGATATTAGAAACAGGTTCTTCACCCAGAGGGTTGTTGGGTACTGGAAGAGGCTCCCCAGGGCAGTGGTCACAGCACCTGCCTGACCAGAGTTCAAGAAGCATTTGGACAATGCTCTCAGGAGCACAGTCTTTGGGCTGTCCTGTGCAGGGCCAGGAGTTGGACTCCATGATCCTTGTATGTCCACTTCCAACTCAGGGTATTCTACAATTCTATGAAAAATAATTAGCAGAATTTAGATAAATTCTCAGTCTGGCTTTCAGCAACGTGACTAGAAAAAGCTACCTATAGATAGGTTTGAATATGACTATTTTTGTCAGATTTTAGAAATATAACAAAGCACAGGTTTGGAATCAAAAAGTCTGTTTTCCTTTTCTTCCTCATCAGTTCTATGTTTTTCACTAAACTCAAGATGCTGAAAAGCAAGCAAGTAACGGATTCAGATAAATCTCTTCAATTTTTTTCAATATCACTTTATGATGAGGATAATTTTTTAAAAGATGCAAGTGATCTGCTTTCTTTAAATACTTATAATTTTGATTTTTTTTACAGCTAGCAGTAGATTTCAAAATTGTAATTTTCTCCTTGTTTTTCCTATAATATTTAAAAAACACATATCTTTCTGTTTGTGTGGGTTTTTCACTATGTATTATACACATCCAAAATTTTTATCTTCTATTTTCGGTATCATTAATATTTCCTTTATTAGTATAAATGAATACTCTTGGAAGATGGGTAAAAGTAATACACTGAAGGCATTAACTAATTTGCCTAGTAATAGAAACATTAACTGCAAGGTGAGATTTTTATTTTATTACTTTTTTCCTTGCTATTATCAGAAGAAACAAAATAAGGTAAGAGCTGTATTAGATAAGATTCAGTGCTGGTAAGAGTTCTGAACTAATGATCATATTCACTAAAAGGTAAAAGAGTTCCTGTTAAGTACTGTCATGTCTTTGTCTTGCAAGAAATTAAGTTGTTTCTTCAACAAAATACTAAAAATCTGCCTGTTACTAGTAGTCCAGAACTGAAGGGAAATCTTACCTCCTTTTTTCATTTCGTACAAAAGACAACTGCAATGAGTCTGACTGCAAGACAAAATCATACAAAAATGAAGTTGAGAATGGTTGTGTATCCTGCACAGTTTCTAAGAGATAAAACACTAGTAATGGCCCACTGGAAGAAAGCTGGAACATCTGGACAACTCTTTAGTGAAAAAAAGTTTTATTTTACAGAATAAAATGATATTTTTGACTGGCTAGCTATCTTCAGATAAGGAAGACAGACTATACTAAGTAACGCAAAATAAAAAAATATTACAGTAATCCTGGTCTAAGGTGATGTTTGCAGGTCCTAACAGAATAATCTTTGTGCTTGTAAATTTAGCACAGCTTACTCTTAACAACTGGCATCTCATGATTGTTGACGACATCCAAGCTGCTTTTCAGAACAATGCGTAACAGTCTTTTAGTTAAACATGAACTAAAAATTATGTCTGGCAATTCACCCTAATTATCAATTTTTAATTAATAAAAAGGAGGAAACCACTAGAATTGAACTTACTCTGTTAAATGACAGGATTGAAGAGAATCATAAGAACAGCTTAGAGACATGAATAGGGAAGGTGAGCACTGATACAGGATGTTGTAAGTCTGATAAAGAATTCTTTAAGATATTGTTATTCAGCACCAAATTGTAAGAAATCTTTTTAGATTAAGTGAAAAATCATAGAATTGTAAAGTTCAAAGAACAGATAATGCAATTGTAACAGGATACAGGTGAGCTACTTAAATTATCATATTCCACTTAAATCAGTGATCATAATCATTTTGCAACTCTATTTTATTGAGCGATGAAGAATAATTTAGAAAATCATTGACTCCATCTAGTGGTAATTTTCTGTAATTTTTCACTTGCAACTGCTTCAATAGAGAAATCAATTCCAAACTTTCATTTTAATTTGTTACAAGTCAGGAAACAACAACAGATAACAACCATCAAGAAAATCAGCCCACATCTCTTGCAAGAACAGTGCTCAAAATATTCTGCAAAGAAAGTCAACATCATTTTTCATACATTACAGTTTAGGAAGCTGAGACAGAGGGAAATGATACAATTTTGGCCCGTGTCAGAATATGGAAAAGAATCTCAGCTTCTCCAGCCACATGGTTGTCCCCCAGGGAACCAGGACGAGGCAATCTTTCTCCTTGGATATCTTTGCCTCAGATAACCAGTAGACGACTGGTGGCTGGTATTCAGAATGGAATGGAATGGAAGGGAATGGTATTTTTCCTTTTCATAACTTGGAGGAGGGAGGCATATCACTGCAGCCACCACCTTAGCCATGACAAGTCCACATTTGCAGCCTGCTTAGACAATATAAAGAATCAGACCTCAGAACATGCTCTGCTTACTCAGCCTCCATAATATACAATTTAATCAAAGTGGCAGAATGGCATGAAGACATTTACACAGCAACCCCCTGATGATCTACCTTATTCCATAAAGTAAAATATAAAAAAAAATTAAAAAAAAAAATTTAAAAACCCGACACACAGAGGGAAAAAAAAAAACCAAAACAAACAACTAAAAAAATGTGCAACTGGTCAAGTCTCCAGAGCAATAACTGCAAGTTTGTTTGTTTTTTTTTAATTTTTAAACTTCAATTTTTAAAAAAAATTTTCAAAAGCATTTAATCCAGATGAAGTAATTTTGGATCATCTTGTTTATGTAACTACTAAAATGTAAGTCTGTTGGAGAAATCTGAGACGTGGAAAGCCACATGTTTATTCAGGGTCATTGAAAGAAAAATTAAGTCCATAGTAATCATAATAAAAGGAACTAGAGAGAAAAGTGATTTTAACATTGAGAAGCTTTGGGGCTTTGGGGTAATGTGGATATCAAAAAATGATAATTTTTATTCCTGTTTTTATAACAATACTTGTAAATTCAAGCAATATAGTGGACCTTGGACGGAGACAGAGTTCATCTCCAGAGTTTCCATGACAGGGCAACAAAAATGTCAGTGTTCTAGTTTATGTAAAGTCAGACATATAACACTTCCCAATTAATAATTTGGAGAACTATCAATAAATTTTGAACTGGTCCACAGCTATGAGGAAAATATCAACTACTGATAGGAATAAAGATCATTCCATAAGCAGGATGAATGGAGTTCAACTCTAGCTTGAGCTGATTAACACTACCTTGTCAGCCACAGTCTGCATAGCCAAAAGAGCTATGACGCTGAGCAAAGGATTAACACTATAGTAAACTGGGCTTTCAGAGCTAAAATTTGAATGTTGAAAGCATTCACTGGTGAAATTATCCAAACATTATTTTGAGGAAATAAACTTGGCAAACACAGTCCTCTACTAAAAGCACTATAAACAGTACATGTCAAAAAAGAAGCTTACTTCCCCTCCGCTGGTTTTAATCAACCACAGTTGACACAGAATTTCTACCACTAAACCCCGTCCCACTCTAACCTATCTTTTCTTTGACAAGAGTACTAGTGAAAGTTCACTGGATTGAAGAAATTTTTAGCTACTAACACTTGTTCTCCCAAGCCATTATGTTCAGTGTTCAGTACACTGCTTCCAGGACAAAGTAGAAGTATTCCATATGCTGTCCTTACCAACACCTATGGATGAACAGAGCATCATTAAATAATTCCCTAGACAATTGAGAGTGACTCCATAGCTAGTCAGTTTAAAAATGCTGGAATTTCACAAAATAGTTATCTCTCAGACATGATTACCAAAACAAAAAATTAGAGGAAAAGTTCTTTTCAAATTTTCAAGTAATAGAGACAGAGGGTGACTTCAGATCTTCATATGAGCTAATTGCAGCCTACTAAGAGATCTGTCAGTTAGGATATATTACACCCTCTACAGCATCTGATTAATATTTTGGTACTCATAAATGAGATGTAGATCAACAAAATAAATGCAGTACTTGAAACAAATACAGTAACTGTATTTTTGATTGTAAGTGATGCAGCAAACAGAGTTGTAAGTAACACGACTAATGTATTAAAAATACCAATCTCGGGTACTGGCACTTTTTTATTTCCCTTTAAAATTATACCATACAAATGATCCCCAATGCACTGTTATAATGCTGTAGTCTTATAGCTGCATATTAGAACCTTCTTCTCCTATTACAATCATACCTTAGAGAAAAGAAAAATGTCTGAACAGACTTTTTAATAGGAATAATTTTCCATGCTTCTAGTTTAAAACCTATCCATTTTATAATAAAATTCTTTATTTTTAACCATTTGTACTTTTAAAAAGAATAAAGGCTGTTTCCCCTTGATAGTCATTCAATAAAAGAATGTATTCCAGGAATTAGGTAATCACCTGCTATTTTTAATCTTTTGTCTAGCCAATTTCCAGATCCTGGGCAATTTGCAAAATGTGAGAAGTCTGGATAATCATGGATTGTGGTAGTGAATTTCAGCTCTAAATTTCTGCAATGAGATAACACTTATGAGACATCATCTCAATCTAAATTATTTCTGTTCTCCAAAGCAGGTCTTCCTCAAGAGGAAGAATTTGTAGAGGATAGTAAAATAAACACAGAATGCCTGTATAAGTGTACCACAGCTAAAATCAGGTGTAGAATATATCATAATCATTAAAACAGTCAAGATTTCAGGTTGTCTAGGCATTTCAGAGCTGAGAATTTAACTTCATCTCAGCATTTGAGAAGAAATAATAGAGAGGTTTAGGATCAAATTTCCTTTCTCTGTAAATACAAAAGAAATCATTGGTAACAAATAAAAAAATTAGGACTCAGACTCATTTGTCACCAGCAAATGATGCTTCCTTGGCTGTTTTTACCTCATCTGGTATTTCCTTTACATCTATCCAGGAACTGTGTAAGAGCAGTGCATAGGTCTTTCCCCACCCAGACTCTTACCTGAGGCAAACAAAATGTAGGTATTGTGAGTGCCCTGATACCTTCCCACTTTTTACTTGTTGTGAGTTGGCCCTGGCTGCAGGTCCTCACCAAAGCTGCTCTATCACTCTAGTCCCCTTTTCAACAGGACAGGGGAGGGGAAAAAAGTATGATAAAAGGTTCATGAGTTGAAATAAGGCTAGGGACAGATCATTCACCAAACACCATCACAGGCAAAACAGACTCGACTTGGGGATATTAATTGAATCTATCACCAATCAAAGGCAGAGAAGGATAATGAAAATAAAACAAATCTTTAAAACACCTTCCCACTACCCTCCCTCCCTCCTCAGGGTTCTATCGCCTTCCCCCCTTCTCCCCTGCTGTGGCCCGGGGAGACAGGGAATTGGGGTTAGCATCAGTTCCTGCCACTGCTCAGGGAGAGGAGTCCTTCCCCTGCTCCAGCACGGGGTTCCTCCCATGGGAATCAGTTCTCCACAAACCTCTCCAGTGTGAGTCTTCCCAAAGGCTACAGTTCTTCATGAACTGCTCCAACGTGGGTACTTTCCCACGGGCTGCAGTCCTTCAAGAACATCCTGCTCCAGTGTGGATCCCCCACAGCGTCACAAGTCCTAACAGGAGACCTGCTCCAGCATGGGCTCCTGTTGATGCTGACATCTTCAAAAGTCACCAAAGAGGTTAACAATTTGCCATAGAGTTACAGGGAATAAAAAGGGGTTATGAAAGAGAGTCCTGCCTTATTCTTGCAAAATGTGGAATATGTAAAAATTTTCTTTTAAAAGGATGTTCTTTGATGTTTGATCTTTGTACACTTTCAAGCCTAATCAACAACAAAGATTTAATCTGTGAAACAGATAGCAGCCAACAAGCAAGCTCTAAGTGATGTCCAGGTATTAGAAAGGCAAATTATTTGTTCACTTTGTTAAGGTTTAGGGCTTGACATGCTCTAATGATCTCACACCTAAAGGGAGGTTAAACGAAACTTGGGAAGAAGGGTTAACCACAAAGAATGCATAACTTATGGGCCACAAGGACATTTGGCAGAATGTCCAAGATAGGGAAGAAACTAATAAAACCAGCTCAGCAACTGTGCTGAATCAGCTCCAACTGGGTAAAAGGTAATTCCCGCAGGGGGAAATCTGCAGCCACTGACTCACAGACTACCAACCCAGGAAACCCACTGACTGAAGAGAAGAGAAACACTCAGCATGCAGACTAATTAGCATGAGAAGCAAGAGAATCATTAACCAATAGAAGATAGAATGTTAATTAATAAGAGAACTATGTAATTGATAGCCAATAAATATTAATGCCTTTGTTGGGTAAAATATGAAAGTAGTAAAATTTTTGATAGTTGGTGTGCTTGATTTGTGGAAACCTTGCATCCTGCACAGAATAAACAATGTCTCCATTCTAAACTAGACTCTGTCTCTGTGTTTGGAGAGCTCCTAAAATTGGCAACACTCCCTCCACAGGTCTGCAGGTCTCTGCCAGCCTGCTGAAGTGTGGGCTTCCCAAGGATTCACAGTCCTCTCTCAGGCATCCACCTGCTCCAGAGTGGGTCTCCTCCATGGGCTGCAGGTGGATCTCTGCATTCCTGTAGTCCTCCATGGGCTGCAGGAGCACAGCCTGACTCACCATAGTCTTCACCATGGGCTACAGGGGAATCTCAGCTCTGGCAGATGGACCACCTCCTGTCCCACCTTCTCCATTGACCTCAGTGTCAACAGAGTTGTTCCTCTCACATATTCTCACTCTGCTCTTCTCTGGTCACAGAGATGTTTTACATCTGCACATTAACATTTTCTTCTTAAATGTATTATCACAGAGGCATTACTGCCATCGCTGATGGACTTTGCCTTGGCCAGCAGCGGGTCTGTCCTGGAGCTGGCTGGCACTGGCTCTGCCAGACATGGGGAAATTTCTGTCAGTTTGTCACAGAAGCCACCCCTGTAGCCACTCCCAGCCCCCAAAACCTGGCCACACAAACCCCATACATACTTAAGTAAAACACATCAGCAGAGCAATCACTGAGGCCATCACCATTTTTCTTCTGCTTTTGTCAGACCCCAGAACTAAGCTTTTGTGGTAAAATTCCTATATTAGCATCTAAATCTTTTAAAAAGAGATTAATTGTTACAAATCAACAAAGTTGCCAACAGACATTCTGGATCTTGGAGCTGGCATCTTCATTCATATGTAATTCAAAGGTATTTGTGCTGCACAGGACAATTACACCCTCAGGGTGCACCAGTGGTTTCATGTGGGAGTGGACCTGTATTTCTGACTTGTCTGGGTCTGATGAAAACAAAATGTATGCAGGGTGCACTGAAGGACGAGTCACCATTGCCTAAGAAGGCAAAATTAGTATCTCGATTGTCACAGTTAAACACAAAGTTCTTTAAAAAAATGTATTTTTAAAAACCCAACAACTCATTTTTGTAAGGGCAGATTCCTTTTCAGATTTGTCCTTGTAGCCATAAAAATTTTTAAATTATATTCAGGGCATCATTGTGAAAGGAAAAGAAAATATGATTGACTGGATATTAGGTAAAAGGAATTTAGAGTCAACTCTGAATGATGGTCAGCCCTCAATGATAATTCAGGGGTATGTTTCCAAATGCTTCCATGCTTTCCAAAATCTGGGTCTCTTTCTGACATTTTCATTGAAGAACAGCATAAGTCCTAGACTAATAAGAAAGAGAAACTATTACTGATCACCTCTTTGGTAGGGCTCTCCATAAGATTTTGGCAGAAGTAACATACTAAGGGGAGAACAGACAGAAATCTTCACATTAAAAAAAAATCATCTAACATGCACTTTTGATTGATTTCAAGGTTTGAATTTTGACTGATTTCTGTGTCCACTGACTGCTCCCTCATCTGAGTCTTCTTGGATTGCTTAAGGTAAACTGTTTGGCTCTGCTTTTGTTTAGTTATTACTGGATTAATAAACTGGCTACAATCTCTTCAACTGAAAAACTTTTGGTTCAGATTTCTGCTAAGTTTGCTCACTTCTGCTGATTTATAAAACCTATAAGATTTCAAAACCAAATTAAACAGAAAATACCAGCCCTTAAAGGAACAACTCCTGTCCACCTTTAAAATAAATTAAATTCTCAAAGAAAATATTTTATATTCTACTTCACATTTACCAGTAAGATTCTTGCCTGAGGTGGATTAGGAATTTCATAAGCAAGCCTACTTATCTCCCAAATTATGTTAAATATTTGTATGCTCAAACAAACATCTCAAGAAACATTAACCTATTTTGAAGGTTTAAGAAATACTGGAAGGCTTCAACATTCAGAGAATTAAGTGGCAGTAGAATATCAAAACATTTTCCCAACTAACCATTTTCCCTAAAGCTCCTTACTGTGCAAAAACAGATACTATTTTCTTTTGGAATATTTTATAAGTCTCTGCTCTGAATCACCCACAATCTACTCTACAAAATGCTTTCTGCAAGGCAAGTATTAGCTGATACTTAAATATAACTTTCAAACATAAAACAAAACATGAACTATTGAAGTAAAACAGCACATTTGCACCTACAGACTAGAGTTTGTTCATTTGGATTGGGAGAAATGGAAGTTTTTCTGACTCTTACTTACAGGATGAAAAAGGAAGAACTTTAAAAGTTTTTCTGCTGAACCTAAAAATATCCACAAACAATCAAGTGAAAAAACAGATATATATACAAACTGTAGCTGGTCATCACGCGTAGAAAGATAATTTTAAAGTGCTTGGTCAGCTTCATGAAAGCTAACTGATATGGTGTGCAATCACTTTCACTCAATAAATGCACTTGTTTTCCCTCACCCCGGTTCTCACAAGTGTCCAGACACACAAAAAAAGAGACCTATTTGTACTTTTAGCTTGGGGAGGAAAAATTGTAAGCAACTTTGCTTATGTCCCATCTGAAAAGCCGAGGAGTGGAACAGCGCTGTTGCATTTATTCAGGCCCATCAGGCTCCTGACCTGAATGAACACAGCAATGCAGGCAGCAGATGATCTCTGTGGGGTGGAGCCCCACTGTCTCGCAGCAGGAGAAATATCACGCCAACCACTGCTGTTCACACACCTGCCTGTTATCAGAGCAACCCGGCACCAGGAGACCTGAAACTGCCGTTTTGTGAGGAAATTGCTGCTGCCAAGAGGTTGAATGTTTGAGTTTAAAAGACCAAGAACAGTCAGAAGTGATTTCGGATCAAACACTTAAACAAGAACCAGAAAATATAGTAGGGGAGAACTAGGAAAACAAAACACTTGTGTTTTGTGGTAAATAGTAAGCTAGTAGAAGAGCTTCCAAAGGGAAGGGGTTTTTTTAGGGTTATGTGAGAACAAAAGAATAAGGCAGTCAATGATTAAAAAATACATATATATAAAAATTTTAAGGTAACCTAGCCACCTTTCTTTTAAAAATAATTAAAGAATAAGGGCTGTATTAGTTATTATGTTAATTTTATTATTATATAACCATGTAAATTGACTATAACATGCTGCCATCATGGTTAGGTCCTAAAAGCTTTTTAAGCTATGACATGACTACTGAGCATCTCATATGTGATTTGGAGTTTTAGACAGCTTACCATACTTCAGATATTTAGAGGATGTACTGCTTGTAGGAGTTTTACATAAATATAGAAATATGTTTGAGGCTGTCTCATTAAATTAAAAAAAAAATTCATAAAACCCAGGAGAACACACAGATATATTCAAATGTTAATTCTTCCTTTACAGCTCTTTCTCTCTTATGGGTAGGACTACCTGAATGACTGATAAAGACTGAACAAAACCAAAAATGTTCAGGTTTTTTCCAACCGAGAATAATAACAATTATAATAATTTCCATAACTCTAACAGAACTTAACAGCTGAATCAAAATGAAATATTCTGTATTTGGAATCATACAGCATACATAACTGTATACAGCATATATATTCCATAATATATACCAGAAATAGTGCTATCTATTACAAAAGATGGAGGTAATATAATAATAACATCCTTTATTCAGTAGACCATTACATGAGACAGATACATCCAGAACGTGGCAGACTGGGATCAGACTCTCAAAAGACAACATTACGGCTAATCATTTCCATTGGCAGTGTGACAATTCCTTTTATATATTAGAATAGTCAGCAAGCCAGACAGGGTACTCTACACTTCTTGCAAATGTGCATTTGAATCCAAGTAGGAGAATGGAAGCTCTTCTGGATAGCAGGTAGGTCATCAGTTATTGGATAAAATGGGACACCCACCATACTGAGGCACATTTAGGAAAATCAACACAATTTGTTTAAAGTAATTTAGCATGCAAGACTTGGGCAACACATGAGACAAGCAGGTAAGCCCCAGATACACAAACCCAGGTGATGACAGAGACTATGACAAAGACCAGGCCTCTGCTAGGCCGTTGAAGGAACCATTCCATCCTCTGGAGATTAAACTGGAACTTTCTATCTGATGAGGGGGAAAGATGATCACGAATTGGTCAGGAAAGAACAAACTCATTATGGGGTATTTTAGGTTATTTATATGATTGTGCAAAATGTGTTACAGGATTCCCCCTAAACAGGGGAACGGGTGTGATGAAGGTACATTATAGGTGAACAAGCACAGGAAAATAGAGGCAGTGGGACAATGGGGCCAGTTGTGTGAAAACAAGCTGCCGGTCAGCACACCTGCCTAACCAACTCCAGATGCTAGATAAGCTCTCTGCTCCGTCTCTGTGCGCCGCTAGAGAACTTCCAGCCACGGCCAGCGATGCGGGATGTAGCTTGGCTCCGGGCGTTCTGCAGAGACTCTGGGCTCAACAGCCAAGTTACCAGGGGAAATAAAGGTCTGGACCAGGTATTGGAGAGACCAGCCTGGGGATGAGCGGAGAGAGCCGCTCCCAACATTGTGCAGTGGGTGCGTGTTGAGCTGACACCCGCTCAGCATTCCCACCGCACGGGCCTCGGGACTGCAGCATTCCCGCTCTACTGGGCACGGAAGGGGCACTCGCCTGCATCTCAAAGCCGCTGGAATGAACTCCCTTGTGACCACTGGCATTCCAATGGAAAAATATCAGCACAAACATCAAATACAGAGATTTATTAAGAAATTCCATTTTATTGCAGCTATGGGGGGAAAAGGGTCAGCACTGCCGCCTTACACTGTGACAGCTTAGGCCTCCTGAGAACAAGCTGCAGAAGATAGAAATAAAATAATTTAAAAAAAAAAAAGTGGTTTTCTTACAAAAACCTCCACTTTTTTGCTCCCTTAGGTAAATGCTCCCAGAAGGGCTCGTGGGGCCGCTGCCCGGCGTTCCGGGGCCGCAGGGGCGCTGGGCGGGGCGAGCGGCGTTTCCGGCAGGGGGCGGATGTTGGGGTTTGAATCGGCCGTCGGTTGG
>WEIT01013469.1:1274-17039 GCA_013389985.1 Dryoscopus gambensis | reverse complement strand
GACTAACAGTTGTCAGCTTATCTAGGAGGCAAAGTAGACCTTCACCCCAAGCCACAGCCCAGCCCTTCTGCAACAAGTATAGTGCAGATCAACGAGAACTTGTTAGAAGGAGACATCCAATTAGGCTTAGGAAAAAAAACATTCTGTGATCTAGATTTTCCAAAGACCACCTTCTTGCTTGCTCCAAATGGCAGGAAAAGAAAAAAATTAATTACGATATCAAAACTGAATTACCATTGCATTAACTAATGAAAAGAATACGGAGTACAACCATCACTGAAGTACTTCAAGGACAAGGCTCTGTTCTTCTTACCGGAACAAAAACCCAGGGAAAAAAATCCAACCAGTATTGGATTTCAGTTTGAAATCATACGAAAAAGCCTTTTCCTAATGGAAATCTGTCATTTTCTTCTCTGATCAAGCTGCTTTCCCTAAAGCTCTGTGTACCAGCATCTTATATTGTTCATCCTCAAAAGAGTGTTTTGCGTATAATTTCTGATCCTTTATTAAAATGCATTCTAAAGAAATAAGGCTCATATTTCAAAGAGGACCAATCTGCCATATGCACACCAAAAGGAAGGCCCTGCTTCTTTCATATTTGACATTATTCAGTGAAGAGCAGCTGTATAAAAACTTCATATACAAACTCACTACGTCAGTGCCAAGCTTCCAGAATGATTATCCCTTTTACAAANTAAACGAGAGTGCTTCACACCATTTACTACGGTAAGGCCCTTTTTAAAGAAATGCGTGACTCACTGTTTGTTTTCTTCACCAGGAGGTGGAGTCTTGCCATGCCCCTCCATTACAAAATCCTCATGTTCCATCTGCAAAGGCAAGCATTGCAGGTCAGAAATCGGTGGAGCAAAACGCACATCACCTAAAGTGGCCCTTTTCATACGCAACAACTCAAAACAGCCACTTTATCACAGTGGCTGGTCCAGAACAGATCATGTAGTTTCTTAGCAACATATGTACATCTCCAACCCCATTGCTATGGTATCATTTCATAGCACAAATTTCAGAAAAATCTTGCAGGGGAAAAAGAATGGTTTAATGGCTATAGCAGAATACTATCAGTCAAGGTACGTAGGTTCTACATTCTGCTCTGTTAAGGACTTCCCTCGTCATTCTAAGTATTATTTCTACCTTCCTTCTTCCTAAAAAAAGGTTTATCAATATCTCTGGAAAAAAATTAAAATTTTAGAAGAAACTTATTAAGCACAGAAAGAAACTGCTGCAAAAGCAGAGTACTTCTTGTGAAAAATAACTTTTCTTTGAAAAAAGACTTTCACTGCACACACAGCTTAGTTAGCAGGGTAAAAAAAGAGGCCTAAGGAAACCTCAAATAGATGCTGTTCCAGTGACAACATAAGGTAGGCATTTCCTTTGGCTCTCTTGTTAGAAGATTCCAAGGGCAGTAAGGAGGTTTTATGTTTAATTGTTTGCTTTTAAAATATCAGTTTTAGCATACATTTTCAGTCGTTCTTTTGGAGAGAAAGAAGAATTACGTTATATTTGCTCATTCATTAATTATGTGCTCTTCATTTAATCATTTAATTCAGCCAGAAGTTCTTGCACAGGTAGCAAAATATTCTTCTCTTTATATCAAAATTCAACACATGCAATTAGTATTTTATATAAACATCCAGATACAGTTAGCAATACTCTGCTTCATGTGAAGCCAGCAAACAGGTCACACTACAATACTCAATAAGCCATACAACGAAGAACTGAATCATAATCACACACAAATCCATGATCCACTACATTAAACTAGAAAGAGGAGAGAAGCACTATTCAGTCAGTTAAGATAACATAGCTTAGTCAGTCTTTGAAGGGGCAGAAAACCCCCAAACCAAACCCAACCCCATCTTCCCCTTGTGCCCCTATCCTCCCCCCAAGAGAGTTAAGTTTACTCATTTGTACATTAATACTTGTTGTCAGGTCAAAAATATTTTCAAAACCCCAAAATCTGCATATTGACATCTAACAGGGATACAAGAAATTCTGTTATTTGACTTCACAGGCACAGCCCTGAGCAAAACTGTGAATGAACAGACAAAGTGGTGAACTGTAAGGTGCTAATGACATCCATAAGACAGACAGTCAATTAAACATGTGTAAATTCACATCTGTGAACACGTACCCACGTGGCTCCCAGTCCAAACAGTGTTTTCATGTAAAAGCAATGTTTGAAAACAAGAAAATTTCTATTTGGTTATTAAATAACTTGGACTTTTATCCACGTATTCACCTCATATCAGACACACTGAAATCTATTTGTACTTCAGCCCATGCCTGATTCACAAGAGCTATAACAGCAGGACTCACGTCTACCTGAAGAGAAAGACATCCATTCCACTAATTCTGTTGTTGAAAATGCTAAACCACTGGTGTGTCAATGGGTAAAACAGCTACAGATTTGTGGTCACATTGCAAAACAGCATGGTTCTGTGAGTGAGAGTAAATGTTTAAGAATTACTCTTACACAGGAGGTATTTTAGCCTGTTGCTGGTATGAGGCAAGTACAATTCACAGGAATGGTTAGCAAGGGAACAGTTTGTGGCCAGTACTGGGAAGATGAAATGTACCCTTCGGGAGTAAAGAAGCACTACATACAGCATATATAGTGCTAAACTAACAAGATTCCCATATAAAACAGAAATCCGATGTAATGAAGCTGTAGAAAAGGAGCTATCATAAAAAAAAAAAAGGGACATGTAAAAGGCAATGATTTAAAACCCAACGAAAACGTAGGAATGGGAAATTATTTTATTAGATGATAATCAAGATCTGAATGAGAACTGGAACATCTTGTAAACCACCACCAGAACAAGGCAATCACTGAAGTACTGCTGATAAAACTGTTGCTTTATTATGAATTTTATGTGAATAACACTAGTGACATCCCTGTTCCGGGATGCTTATCTATCAAAGTTTTCTTTCAAAGAGAAGTGGGCAAATAATGACAAATAACAAAGCACCTGAGCTAAGAACAAGATTGTAGGTCCAGGCACAATCTCTTTTAGGACAACTAGAGAACCCCATCTGCTTTAAGAAACGTTAATCAGTTTGCTGTACTTCAGACAGTAGACAGAAGTATCTGAAATTACTGAAAACTGCATGATAAAAAAACCATAGAAGATACAGTACAACAGCACAGGCACTCACAAGAAGGTCACCAAAAAAATTAATCACCGAATGAGGACGTACTCAGGAACACGGAAACTATTCAATATACAAAGTAAAGATTAATTGGTAAGGTTTCATTGATAAATAAAACCAATAATAAAATGCATCAAGACACTTTAAAAAGTCATGGGAAGGTCAAGGAATTAACTATTAGTGAACTAGGAAAAAATCTTTTTAGAATGGATAAACAACTAGACTTGTAGGAAACATTTGGCTGGTCAGGTTCAGAGGATAAAGTGTTGTATGCTGCCTGAAGGATGGTACCAAGTGAAGTGCTGCAGGACTCTGCGCTAGGACAAGTCCATTAAATATCTTTACCAATTACTTGCAGGGCCAGTAAGGTATATTCTGGTCAGAATTTTATTAACTGGGGTGAAGAGGATCAATCGACAAGTCTAAAGACAGGGTTGCCATTCAGACAGACATAGACAGGCTGGAGGAATGGTCCCTACAGGATCTGTATGAATTTGGACAGGACAAACACAAAACACTTGCACCTGAGAGGCCCTGGTGACAATACAGGCTGACGACTGGCTGGGGAGCAGTTCTGTGGAAAAGGTCTCGGCATAAAGCAAGCTGATCGTGAGCCAGCAGTGTGCCTTGTCAGGAAAGGTCAACAGCATCCCAGGCTTTATTAAGAAAAGCCTTGCCAGCAGATGAGGGAACTGATTGCCACCTCTACTCAGTGCTTATTATTCCAGACATGGTCTAATGCACCTTGTCTTGGGCCCCAGCAGTACAAGAAGTACACCCAGAACGTGGACACAGCAGCCACCAAGATGCTCAAGGAGCCAGAGCACTTGTCCTGTGAGTACAGGCACAGGGAGCTGGGCTGATTCAGCTTGAAGAAGAGATGGCTTTGGGGAGACCTGAACAGCAAGTGTCTGTATGTACAAGGAGGTCAGCAAGCAGTCAGGCTCACCACAGGGGCACCCTGTGACAGGACAAGAAGCAATGAGACTACGTTCAAACAAGAGAAGTCCAGAATAGATACAAGATAACCTATTTTCACCAAGAGGACAGGCAAGGACTGGAACAGATAACCCAGAGTTGTTTTACAGTCTCCTTGCTTCAAGTTTTTCATGGCCTGACTAGGTAAAATCCCTCGTAACCTCATCTGACCTCATAGGTGACCCTGCTTTGAGAAGAGGGTCAGACTAAAGACCTTAGAACATCCCTTCGAACCTGAATTTCCCAGCAATCCTATGAACAGAAGAACAGATTCAATTTAATATTGAGAGATGACATGTGTGACAAAAAGCCCTGCTGAATTCCCAACCCAGAAAGAACCTGCACTACAGTCTAGAAAAGTTTAAGAAAAATATCTTAGAAAGTTGCATAATTAACCCCCCCCCCCAAAAAAAACAACCACCAATAAAAACTAAGTAATGCTGAAGAAAGAAATACTGAAAAGTCTGTAGCAGATCTGTAGAATGTCCTCTTTTAAAAATACTGTCTATGCATAAAGACAACGAAGACTCAAACCCCCTCCACAACAAAAACATGAGACCTCAGAGTAAAGAACGGTGTAGGCAGAGGGGAGAGTTCACATAAATAAAATACAACATTTGGCCTGCAAGTCTCCCTCAATGCAAGACAACACAGCACTGGGGCATACACAAAAAAAGGCAACTTGACAGCATTGCAACAAACATCACCACTTTGCTATTACAATATAAATAAAACCCAAATTGCTCTCAAAAAAACACCTGTAAGAAGATACACAGAGAAAATGTACTATTAAGCAGACAAAAAACTAGTCGTTGAACAAACAAATTGCAACACTGAATTTCACAAGTCTTTGCGGGTTTTTATGGTTTATGTACCTACAGGTACAAAGATTTATCTGTGTATTTAGAGGATTAGAAACAACAGCAGTATAAGCTTTTCTGTTTCTGGCTATGACATTACTTTTCCAAAGTGAAAGGAGAAGTTATATATAAAGATCACTCACCAGGCCTGACACAGTGCAGCAATTTCTGCATTCCTCTTTTTACAGAGCCTTGACTCTAACTTTCTTTTGTTTGCCTGCATATGTTAAACCATTTCATGATCAATGATCTCTATTTTTCACTTGGAAATCTGCAGGTCTTAAAACTTTGGCAAGAACATGATACACAGCTAATTTAATGGTCTAAAACATCTAGAGTAAGCTCATAAAGTAATATCCATTTCCATCTTTCTGCAACATTTAAAAGTTACTTTATTGGGTAGTTCATCTTAATTCAAAGAAATATACCTGACAAAGCGCCTTCTGAAAACAATTAATGAGAATTTTCCAGTAAAATTCCAAAGGCATTGCTTACATTTCATAAAATTTGTTCTTAGGCCCAGCTATCTATTAATTAATTTTAAGATTAAAAAAATACTCGAAAATGGAAATGTTTAGGTCTTACTTCCCAATGACAGTAATGACATCATATCATAGAAAGAATGAGAATGTGGTATTTTGAGTTTTTGATTAAGTGACTATCTGGGGATGAACTGAAGAGAGGAACAGCATGTAAGAGCCTGTTAGCTGAAAATACTCTTCTCTTCTTCCTCCACCCACAGTTCTTATACAATTCCTATGCACATTTCTTCCCCACAAGTCTCTCAGCTTTCCTTCACTCTGTCATCACCCTATCCTGTTCAGCACTCTTCAACTCTTTTTTTTTTAAAAAAACCCTGGAGTCAAGTCCTTGCTACTCTCCAGCCATCCACAGCATCCAGCAGCCTCACCAGATCTGGCTCGCTGCGGCGCTCGGAAAAGGCGCTGCTTTCTTAGCCTTGAGTCTCTCTTGACTCACAGCGTACGAAGGAAATGCAGTTGTCCTCAATATGTAGAAAAAGGATGGAAGGTGGAGCTAAGACAGAACTCTTGGATCTGTTGTATTAGTCCCAAGGAAAGAAGAAAAGGTAAAATGGCAGAGGATCTGAAACAGTTTAGCTTCTCTTGAAGAGGACTGCAGAGGGAGCCATTGATTCCAAGAGCAGGAATCAAAGGAAGCGCACTGCACACCTGTTTCTCCTGGCAAGCAACGGAGAAAGCTTCAAGATTCTGGCAGCTGGAAGCAGGAACCAGAAATAGACCCTGAAACAGCAGAGGACGAATTTAATAGAAAACTTTTTTTTTTTTTTAAGGAACTGCAAGTTGTTGAACTCTATTATTTCAAAGCCTTTTTCTCTAAAAATCCAGGCACCTGTGAATATCCAGATTTCAACAAAAATTAATATATTGAGTGTTCAAAATAGCAAAAGACAATTTGTTTTATCTAAGTTAAGAAAAGCTATTCAGTATTAGACACTCAATACTTGACTTTTAGAAAATGAAATTTTTCATGAGCTTAGACGTAATGAACTATTATATTTTCTTGTCCAGAAGTGCAACAGTTACTACAGTTTCATACCACTCTTTCTAAAAATATCTTCAATGAGACCCTAATGGATTTGATTAATGAGTAAACCTTATCTCCTAGAAAAAGTCAGCAACACTCTGAAGGGTCAGAAAGTTCCAAGGGGAAAAGCCTCATCTTTCCTGAATCTCGATGTCAGAAAGCACATTTTCCAGTTCCACATTTCAACTCCTGCATTAGCTATCTGAGCCCACCAAAGATTAACTGAACTTAATAGAAACCAAGCATTTTCTCAGGAAAAATGGTAAACATTTGTGCAAAATCCTTTACTTATTATGAAAAGCTATTAATTTTAAACAGTCTTTTTGTCTTCAGCATAAAGAAGTGTAGTAATGCAACTTCATCAGAGAGCTGCTATCACCACCTTTTCCAACTCATTCCATAGTTCCTTTTCAAAGCTGTTTTTTTTCCATTTTATTTAAAAAACAAAACAACAACTAAAAACCCCCAATAAACCCCCAAACCAACCAACCAAAACAACAACAACAACAACAACAACAAACCCCAAACCAAACAAACAAAAGGACTTCAACCAGCCAGGAGATGAAGACTCTCTTAAGTTTTTTCACTCACTAGCTTCTCAAGCAGACAACACCAAAACCTTGTCTGGCATATGACTAGACACTCTGGTGAGGACTGGCCAAGGTCAAATGCTGCTTTAAGTGAAGTGATGATTTTAGCACAGCCTACCACAGGCCCAGCTGAAGAGTGATAAATCTGATGTTTTGTTACAATTACTGCTGTAACACCGATGTCCCTCCCAATCATCATCAGCAACAGTGCTACTGTAAAAAAGTCATCAGCACTTATTTTGTCTCACTAATAGTTGTTTTAAGGAGAGTTGCACAACCCAGTCCTCGAAATCCAAGCAATTAGTCACTAGTCACTACTGCTAACAGTGGTGTCATAAAAAAAGAAATCTCGGAGACCATTTGAGGTCTAACAGAAATGTAATCACTACTACAGATGAAAGGAAAGCTGAGTCACCTCTCTGCCTGGCTTCATTATAAGCACTTTGGACAAACTGCACTGGGGAAAATTTTACTCACTATAAACAGATTAATTAAATTTTTAATCTAACTTCTTTTAATAAAAATGCAATTTAGCCACCAACACTTTAATAATTTTTTAGGAATAAATTACTGTCGAGCTAGCATTTCAAAATATGCATAGAATGGCACAAATTGTTTAGCAAAATTGGCCCCAAAATTTACTACTTAGATTAAATCTTAATTTCAGTACACAAATTAAAGCATTATAAAACCTCTCGGAATCAGTGATTTAAACTTAAAAGGAAAAAAAAAATAGAAAAAACAGCTCCTAAAATGAGAAAGCACCGAGTATTTTTCTGAATCACACAGAGGGAAGTCTTAGAGACAAGGTATGCATGAAATATAGGCTGAATTTTTGGTCTCTTTCAGGACTTTGTTGTATTGCACAGCATTGTGACGTAACTAAATTTTCACTTGAACATATTTCTCCCTTTTTTTCTCACTCAATTTTGCCGAAGCACAGTCTTGATATAGAAAAAACACCACCAAAATATGTGAACCGTCTCCTAGCCCGATCAGTATTTTCTTGAAGATTCTCAGCAGCATCTAGATGGAGCATTTCAATGTTATTACCATCACATGGTCCTGACTAGTTTTCTGTTAGTTACAAGAGAAGTGAAAACTTTCTAACATAAACCCCCTGCTAAATCACATTTCACATTCAGTGCTCCCTGCCAACCATTTCGAATGCTAACACACTTAGACCACACATAATTACCTTCAAAAGTTACTAATCTGCTCCTGGTGTTTGTTATATGCAGCTTAACGGTACTTTAACAACTGGCTCACTGAAACATTACATTAACTAGATAAAGTGCCAACATGTTAACATATACCATCATTAAAACGTGCATCATCCTTGCAGAACAGCAGGACACATTATCAACGGGAACTCAATCATTAACCTGTGGCAATCAGAATATGTAATTTATGCTACACCTAAACAAGCACAAAAGCTGCAGCAGTAGGTTAAAGACCAGAAGTTTTGCTTTTAGTTTCAGCTGTCACCAGCTAGTCACAAGCAATTGCAGAAATAACCTATGGCTCACTTTCTATGTAATATTTAAAATTTAGTATTTGTGAAATACCCAGCAGCTTAACATGAATTCCCTGCTAAGCCTAAACAGTTTTATGAATATCATGAAAACAACAGTCACACTTTGGAAATGCTAAAAAGATTGGGATCCCAGCCACATTTCATACTGTACAGATAAGAAAGTTTACTTAACTAAAAATTTATTATTCTTTTAATGTATTACTGAGCCGCAAAGTATTTAAAATACAATAGCTTGTGTATGTATGTATGTAAAAAAAAATTAATCTAAATCTTGCTCTGAAAGCAATTTAAACCACCTAGTTGTCTGCAGCAAGATACAGTTTTACCTCACGTCAACCACCAAAGACGTTAAAGTTACTCAAGTCATGGTATGACAGGATATCCAGAAATACCATCTGAAAACTTCAACTCTGAAGCTGCCAAGGCAGCTTTGAATAATAATTCAACCATCTCAGACACAAAAAATGAATAAAGCATTCTGAATTTAAGCAAAAAGTGCTTTCCTTTTCCTGCCCCACTGTTGATGATCCATTTTTTAGTGCGTTCCATCCACACACTACATCCATTTTGTAGTGTGTTTTGCACATACATAGTATGGATGGATCCCAGAAAAATCTGAATTTAGTAGAACACAAAAAATTCCCATATTTTATTTAATTAACTTTTTGTATTATTCTTCAGTTAAAGAACAGAAGCATTTCACAAGCCATGAATTCTTGCTAACTTCAGCCACTCTGAGAAAAACCTTTTACACTTTCACTACAAATTTTTTACACTTTTCATTTAGGGGACAAATCTGACCCTAAAGCCCTTGAACAATTCACCCCCACCAGCATTTTCAGCGGCCACTTGTAGGCAACCCAGTGACTCTATTTAGCCAACTCATTTTACAGTCAATTTACTCTTTATGGTGCAGACACAGATGAACAAGTTATAGCAGCTTAAATTGACATCTGTAAGTGGCTGATATTCTGATATACACATTGTTAACCACCCTGACACAGAAAACAGTTACTAACTTTCTCCCACTTAGATCTGTAAATCTAGATGATGCATTGCCACAAAAGGACAACAGGCACGAACAGCTAAAAGAATTTTCAAAGGCCTAACAAAGCAGATGATAATCAGAATTAGAGAAAACTAAATTACACTTTTGCACTACACATTTAATCACCTTCACTGCCACAAATACTGTTTGCTGCTGTTTGTTAGGAATGACCAAAAGTGACATAAACCAGGCACACACAAATTAGTGCTGAAGTTATTCTGCCCTAAGAGACTTGACCAGACAGGCAAGAAATAGAAAGAAGAACTTTCTTTTCTGTGTTCACAGAAATCTGTTGTGTGGATTCTAAACACAAAGGAACTGCCAGTGGCCCAGAAAGTTCCTCAGCAGCTGGAGGCTGAGAACAATTCTGTTATACGTATATATTAACCCTGCCTTAAGTCTGTATTAGGCATCCACTTTTGACCACTGTCAAAAAGGAGAAGGAATACAGGCTATTCACAGCCACAGTACACAGCTGCTTTCCAGTTTCTCCAGTTACCAGAATGCAAATCCAAATTAATTTTAGTCACAGGGGAGCCACTGCTGCTTGCTTGTTAAATTTTTTCTGAATGTATCAAGATTATTAAAGAGATTAGCTATCTGACAGACCACCAAACCATTAAAATAGCCACTCATCTCTGGAGCACAGCCTGGGCTTTTCTACAACTGGCCCTCAAAAAAACCTCAACAAACCTTTAGATGCCATGGAAATAAGTTATTTCTCTGGGAATTACGTGTGGAAATTGTATTTGTTGAAAGATAAGCAACCAATATGATTTCAAAGTAACCTCTAAATATTTCTTAAACTAATTCCACACTACTGCATCTGTATACAACTACTACATTCTCCCCTCTTATGATACACTCTCTTGCCTCCCGCTCAAACGCTTCAGTGACTTTAAACAAGTGACAGGAAATGCTGACATGTTTTTAATGTTGCTTTTACCCTTCTTCAGGGGAACTGGTATCACACAATATGTTTTCGCAGAGTTCCAGCGTCCTTAGTTGTCCAGTCACCCTCTTATGTACTGGAATGCTGAAGCCCATCACTACTATTTTTAGTGTCAAGAATAACAACCCACACTCTTCTCATCAAACCTCACACACACTTCTTCCACACTCAGTGAATGAAAAAAAAATTTGAGGAACTGAAAAAAATTCATACCATCTAGTTCACAAAATGGAGAGGAAATCGTCCTTGTGGGTCATGCAAATGTACAAAGTCCTGCAGATGCATGAACTCAACAAGACCAATGAATTTTACACCTTTCAATGATTCAGCCAAACTAACAGGCTACAAATGATTTTTAAAGTAAATCTAAGATTTTTTTTAAAGTAGGGTGGAGTAAGCTTTAATGCCCCTGGCTCAAATTTCTCCCCACATACCTATCCCCCTCAAGTCTGCCATAAGACAGTCAGACTGAAAACACTCATCAACATTTCCACACCTGTAAGACCTTGTATTAAGTGACCAATTATATAGAGCTCTGTCACAGTTCACATGGACTACAACCACTGCCAACAATTCTGTAAAGCCAATACCAAATGGAAAGAGATCAAAAGGCAATATTCTGAAAAGGTAGAAACCCCTCAAACTGTGTGCCAATAGTACACCTGCATGAGAAGAGACACTTTGTAAGCAAAGCCACAAATCAATTTCCCTGACTCTCATCAACATCATAGTGGGACTATACCACATAAGCTCTCAAATGCAGAACCACTTTTTCAATATTTAAGTAAATACCGGCTTTTTTGTCTGCCTTGCAAGTATTATAAACTGCTGTAATCAACTGAAGACAACATGCTATTGGTCGAGAAAAAAATCTAATGAGAAAATATTTATGAAAAAGAAAAAAACTTTAAAAGAATGGAAAAGATAAGTTTAAACTGAATTTTTTTTAAGACTGAAGTGTTTTTTTCCTTTAGAAATGAGACACACACCTATTCACTGCAGTGACATGCCACGCCACTATACTTCCTCCACATGAACTGTACATATGAAAAGATTGGATCAAAGAATGTATGGTGACAGTTCTTACAGATCTCAAGGTCACCTTGGCACATGATGGCATTTTCCAAGAGAAAGAAAATACATCATTGTGTTAACCTTCTCCTTTGTGATTCAAAAGCACTTCAGGGTATTTTGAGATTAGAAAACAGAGAGTCATCTTTCAGTTCAGCATCTATATTTTAGCAGTCTTCACTATGGATAAGTAGGTTTCAAATAGGCAATCCACCTTGCCTCTGTAGAAAACAGTACACCCAACTGGCAGAATCCTGAACTTGATCCTGAATTTCTTCTAATATGCCCAAGCAGCTAGGCTATCAACAGCACTCCTTTACAATAGTTCAAGTAGTACTGTCTGTTTAATTCCATGTTCTTTCTTGCAAAGTCCTCAACAATTTTACCTTGTTTATAACTGCTTTTTTATAGTAGACCCTGATAACACACTGCACTGGTTTTGGCTGGGATTGAGCTAAATTTCTAAGTAGTAGCTGGTAGAGGACTGTGTTTTGGATTTGTGCTGGAAGCAGTGCTGATAACACAGGGATGTTTCTGTTACTGCTGAGCAGGGCTCACACAGCATCAAGGCCTCTTCTGTTTCTCACCCCACCCCACCAGCAAGCAGGCCAGGGTACACAAGAAGTGGGGAAGGGACACAGCCAGGACAGCTGACCCCAAGTGTCCAGAGCGATACTCCACGCTACACGGCATCATGCTCAGCATGGAAACTGAGGGAGGGAGGGTGTGTGTGTAGGTCAGCCGGGTCTAACATTGCTCAGAGATTGGCTGGGCATCAATTGTTTGGCCGCAAGCAATTACTTTCCTTTTGCATCATTTGTTCTTTCACAGGTTTTATTTTCTTCTCCTCTTTGTTGTTGGCTTGCTTTTTTTTTTCCCTGAATTATTACACCATCTTTACCTCAATCCACATATTTTCTGATTTTTATGCAATTCTACTGCTCAGTCTCACTGCAGGGGCAGGAGTAGATGAGCAGCAGTGTGGTGCTTAGTTGCCAGCTAGGGTTAAACTCCATACCATAATTGTAGCTCTTTGTTACAATGCCTTGAAATTTTGAAATTTGAAGTTATAAACTCGCAATCAGGTTTGCTTGGGTTTTTTTCTCCATGTAGAAAGGTCCAAGCATGCAGTGTTTTCTAGGAAAGTATTTTAGGTTCTTTTCCTGGCCACAGTGTTAAAGTTCCAGTGAGAAACTAACCCAAAATTTCTGCTCCCCTTGAGAGAGCAGAATTATTATTAATTATATGTTAATTTATACTTAAAACAAGAAGACTACATCGTAAGACTTTTACAGGCTTTATAAACCTATCATTAAAAGGAAGGAATACTTCATTAACTTTAAATTTTAAGTAATTTCATTCTTTACTGAGAGGTTATTGGATTATTTTTCTTTTAATACATGATATGGAAATATTTTGGTGTTGAAATTACCCTCCTAAGGTGCTGTAGCATTTTCAGGTTAACAAAATGAAGCTAGCAGAGCATGGAGAGGACATCAGTTTCTGTTGTGAAAAATTCTTTGTCCTTCTAGTTCTTAAGCTGCTAAGTTTCAGGAGAAGCATAAATTGTCTTGTTAGGCAGAATACCTCTCTACTTTTAAAAGACTATACAAGAAACTTCATACAAAGGCTCCAGGAACTTAGTTTAGTTGTAAGGCAGCATTACAAAGACTGGCTGCTCCTACAACTCACGTTCCAGAAAAATAATGGAAATACACCCTGTACATCAGGGCACAGAAATGCTGGAAGCTCCACAAGCAACTCACCAGCAGACATCAAAAATGAATCAACTACATAAAAATACCCCAAAGCCTACTGTGCTGGGTCCAGTGGAGAAGCAACAGCCACATGAGTAAACTGAAACCCACTCAAAGTTGTCAGGTACTCACAAGAAAGTACACTGAGGTTGAAAGCTCACCTCTTGTAACAAGCCCAAATTTTCCAAGAGTGCAGGGATTCATACTGCAGGGAACCACCATCTGCAAGCACCATGTAGCGGGCCAGTACTAGACTGGAAAACATCTTTTTATAAATTACAGTCACAAAGCAGACTGTTCATTTCATTACTGTATAGGCCTGAATGTTTTAAATTATTCAGTGCTATCTGAATAGAAACCCAGTAAGTAGGATTATAAGCCCCAGAGATAGAGATATCAAGGTTTTGGATGCTGGAAGTTTAATTACTTAACTAAGGGGGTTTTTTCACTATATTAGTTCTAAATCCCACAAAATGAAAGCATCGGCCTAACTTTTGCACTATTGTCATCATTATGCAACATCCACATCAGAAACTGATCATATCTTACCCATAAATGCAGTTAGTGGAACATTCCTGCTTTTAGGAAAGAGAACTCCTAACAACACTTCCTTGTGAATTTTATGATTCTGTTTATAAATGTAAAAACACATAGCTTAACATAGGCTCATGTTCCTTTATTCTCAACATGTATGAAGTAAAAGCAAGAGTTTAGATACTTGAGCCACACTTTTTAACCTTTTTATCATCTCTGTGTGAATGCTTCAGGATAAAAAAAAACCCCAAACCAAAACACCACACCAAAACATAGCCAGTGCCAACAGAGTTCTGAAGAGTGATTTAAATAGAAAGCAAGTGCTAGCTCACAATTAGACACCAAGAGGCAAGAAAAGTAAGAATTAAGCAGGCTGAAAACGGGCAGGCAATAATGTAAGGGAAAGATTCACACTGACAGATATGAACAGGGTAGCAACTTGAAATAAAACAAGGATCAACAGGTGACCTCAAGACAGCTTGTAAGTGGCACTGGAGAGTGAGACTGAAAAACAGGACAAGCCTCAATGTCTGTGTCACCGGTGTTGAAAGGGCCAAAGTATGAAAAAGTAGCCTAATTCCTGGCCTACCGATTCAGTTCAATAATTATTTCTATAAATACTAATGAAAACTTTGAATAGAATATTACATTTACCTAATGCCATACAATACAGAATCTTCTCCCTTTTCCTGTACTTACTAGGAATTGAGCATTATTACATATCCTATGCAGTCACATTTTTCATCAAAATTCTGTGCACCTAGATTTTTAGTATACAAAACATTAAAATGGCAGAACTAGCTATTTTTCCTCCTTTCCCTTCAACAACACTGAAGTTGTACCATGATTCATAAATACATTTCTATAAATTACTTTAGTCGAAGTCCCTCACGCCCTCTGAATTCATAGGCTTTTACTTTGAGACATGAAGGAACAACTAGGAGGGGAGAGGAAAATTCTGCATTTAACATGAACATTTGAACTGCATTTTTTGATAAAAAAGTTTTCTGCATAAGCTCAAAACTCCTGCCAACATTGAAAGAAATCTAAAAATATTTCAAATCAGGCATAAAATTTTAGCTTCCTCCTGCAAGATTTTACAGCAAAGGAACAACTGAGAAACTGAGTTTAAGTATTTTCTGTGCAGTAATCCTTAACTGATGGATCAAAACAGCTGAAAAGAAATCAGTCACAAACAAGAAGTTCAGTGCTTGTTAATATTTTCAGAGTACCAAGGTTGTTAATGGAAAAAGCCTAGTAATCATTAGTAGCTAATTAGCTACCACAAAATGTAATTAAAAATTAAAATAATAATCCGAATAATAGTAAAGGGTATAGGGTTCCAAGCAGAAATACTGGTTTTCTTTTCCTGCTGGTGCAATGGAGAGGTAGCAGAAGATTTCACTTTGATATCAGAGAACCAGAATGACCCAGTGCTCCCTGCCTCCCACCAGCAGCTCCAGCAAACATTACGGGGGAAAACACCATGAGGGTCTCGCTTGTATTCCCAGCTCTGAAGGGATGAGCCCTACAAAATTCCCTTGATTGCAGCCCACTGGTGAGCCTTTGCCACGTCATGGTGGTGTTCAGTCAAAGGCTGGACTCAATGATCTTGGAGGTCTCTTCCAACCTTAATGATTCTATGATTCTTTTTTTTTTTTTTTTTTTTCCCCTGGAAAGGAAGAAAAGAAACCCTGAAAAGCC
>WEIT01013468.1:20773-45187 GCA_013389985.1 Dryoscopus gambensis | reverse complement strand
CTTTCAGTTTTAATTTGTTTCCTTTGTAATCCCAAATGATATGAACATTTTTATTTTAATAACAACAAACTATTTTTTTACAGCCTCAATCAACGTATGTATCAGCCAATTTAAAAAAAAAAAGTTATAATCTATGTGCCATGGGCTATGAAATGTGTTAATTTTCCTGCTTACTGCTGCTATACTTTTTCTTCTATTTATTCCATTGATTTTAAGTCATCAGGCAACATATAGCATGTATTTCCATCTACTTCCTTGCTTATGTCAAGGATCTCTTAGGCATTTGACTGCATTTTTTAGATCCCTCTTTTTATCTTTTCTNTGCTACAGTCACATATTTTCTCATCATTCTTCATCTTTGCCCTACACTGTCCTTTTCCTCACGTCTTCTTTTTACCTGAAGGGATATGCTGAAGAGGATCGTTAACAATTTGGGATTTTTGCTTCCACCCCTGTCTTGAATCTATTTCTCCTCAATTTAAAAATAGGAAATTTCTTCCAAGTCTTACAGGGATAGAACTGCAACAGCATTAACCTTGTCAGATACAGTCCCAAGTTCCGAGCTGTCTTCTAGTCCTCAGACACAGAAGTCTTTTGCTCCAGGGGACAAAGCTAAGCCATTAACTAATCTTGATCTCAAAATTGTGGAATTCTTATTTTCAATTTATCTGAAAAGTAGTCAGAAACAATAAAATGAGGGGAAAAGATGATTACTGTATACTTCAATGGATACTTTACTCCTGAAAATGTGAGGTGTACATAATCAAATATTTAACAAAGGACCTTGAACTTTGATTTTAATATGAATTTCCTCCAAGAATTCATTACCCAGTTCTCTGACATTTAAATAAATTTAAATTTATTTACCACAAGATGTGTAGCAACAAGTCAGCATATGTCCACTAATTTAACGCTATTTCTGACAAGTTTATAGTATCTCCCTCATTAGAGCCATTTCTTCCTTACAGAATATTCTCCCAGGACTCCTTTTAGCGGGAGTGTTTTGGTGCAAAGGCTCCTCCTGCAAATGTTCACAAAGTACTAACATGACATTTCAATAGTATTAAAACCTGTTCAAGTTTACTTGCCAACTTGTGCCCTATTTGCAAGTAAAATATGCCTTCCTTTCTAATCATCTGCTGCTTTAAATGATCATTTCCCATTCATTTAATAATATATGCCAAGTGCCTTGAAACATGTTTTATCCTTAGACTGTCTCATCATCATCTTGTATGGTAGCAGTGCCCCTCTCAAAAGAAATGAACAACATAAGGAACTCCAAACGTCTAGGTGGCAGTTCACGATATAAAAGATACAAAATGTCTGTAGCAAGACCTAGCTAAAAAACACCAACACATTTTTAAAATTCAACAAAAAGTGGAAAGCAGCTGGAGAAGCATTTGGGCAATTTTGGTCAATCAACGACTTTTTTAAACAATATCTATTATTTGTGAATTGAAGAATCTGAAATATGTTACCATAGGGATGATACTGGAAAGGTAGTATCAATTTCTAAAATACTGATTGGAAAATAACCTCCTGATTCCAGAGAAATAAGTGTGTGTTACACCAATCAAGAAGGAATTGCTAATTTTGATTGGAGTGCCAGAAAGGTACATCCATCAAAGGGAAAGAAAGGGTTATTTGTGTTTGCAAACATTTTGTGAGTCAAGTTTAATTTTGTGAGTAAAAATATTGCCACTGTTATTTGAGAGAGATTTAGATAATCTAGCAACAGGAGAACAAGTTAGCACAATCTTCCCCAAATAGCTTATGAGACCAGCTTGTGGAAAATGTTCAAGATGAACCTGGGAGAAGAGATGTTTTTAATATCTTTGCAGCAGTGCAGCTATGCAGCAGAAAAAGGTATGACATAAATAAAACAAAATAAAAAAAAAAAAACAGTAAGGATGAAATGAGACAAAACTAATGGAACTTAGGTCAAGCACCTTAATATTTTAATCCCCTCTCTCATGTCCAACATTTTTAATAGCATAGTATTTAATTCTGGACTTAGTAATATGTTTTACGTTTAGATAACTGTCATAATCACAGATGAAACTTGCAAACTGAAGAGATTTATTTTTTTTTCTCTACATGCCTTAATTGTGTCTAATGTTCATGATACAGAAAAACTAGTTCTACTTTTGCACTTGACAATTTAAGGTATATTTTGAGGGGGTTTTTTAATGTTTTTGATCTTTGTGAATACCGGTAGCTCATTCTTGAGGACTTTTCAGTTTTCAGTTTTAGGAAACTGATTTTTCAGTTTTAGAAAATGTATGGTAGCACACAATTACTTCATAACACTCAGAATATTCACTATCGTAATGGAGCCGATAATCTTGGGAGAGTTAATGAACAAAGTTCAATGCTATTCCCAGAAGGGATGGGTCTATGCAAACTTTAAATACTACTTACAGCGGGTGTGCCCTCTCAGAATTTTATTAATAAAGACAGACGATATCTGAACAACAAGAGAAATTCTAGTACTCAGAAAATGTAACGCATATTTTAGGCAGCTCAAGACAAAATAAGCAGTTAGCACTTAAATAGTGCTTTACAGTTTTGAATCAACTTACTGGTGGCCAGAGCACAAGTGTAAGATGGATTTGTCCTCACAGCCTTGACTACCAGCCTACCTTTCTATCTATGATGCTATCAAAACAGCTGTTGCTGATTAAATTATTTATTTGCCACATTTGGGAGATGAGAAAATGGTGCTTAAGACGAACCCAAAGTAATTTGTGCCAAGAAACAAGTCAGCATGTTTGCAGTTTTATTTTAGAAATGTTTGTCTGCGGTTCACATAGAGTTACTCATCACTGGGTATCAGTAACTTGATTATGCAAAGTAACAATCTGTTTTCAAGCTTCCAAAGAGACCCAATATATCATCTGCATCTAAACTCCTTCATGTTATGTGCTGAAAGTCAAAAAAACCCAAGGATATTTGCTTCACAAATTGCCATTATCTCAGGAGATGTCAACATTTCCTACATTACCCAAAAGTACAATATAATCTTATGATTGAATTTTTTTTGTGTCAAACAGAAGAAAACCTGTTAATGGAGATAATGTAATGTACTTGTAAGCTTAAAAGCAAAGTACAAAGCACCAACACCTCCTCTTCTCCCCCCTCAACTCGCCCTGCCAAAAAACTCCAACCCATGCTGTAATTTTCTTATCCTGTCTGTTTTCCCTTGTCACTGTTCTGTTTTGCACCCCCATCAGTTCAATACTTTCTCAACCATCATGCCACCCCGTTTTTTTTCTGTCAGCTTGCCAAACAGTGTGCCATTAAATCTGAACCAGTTGGCTTTCAAGCAGCTCTCACTTTGCCCTTTGTCTGAGCGCAGAGGACAGAAGAATGCGTACACCCGACCTAAAGGCCTCTTGCCCCCCTTATCTTATAGCCTTGTTTACAGTGAGCAACCAAAATAAATAAGTTTAGATGTGAACAACGGTCAGACAGCACCAGAAAGATCTGTAGGAATTTCAAATGAAACAGAGGAATTCCTGGAAGCAGAAGCGTTGAAAACGGTTGAGCACCGCGGAAAGAAATAAAAGCAGAATAGTAAGTTTTTCTTGCTAGAGCTCATGTGACACAAGCTGCTTTGGGATCATGGAGAGAATACCTGGAGCTCTGAGCTGCAAACTGCCCCTTGTTAGGGGAATTTGTCTTTTCTGAAAGAGATTTAATTGCAGCCATCTTCAAACAAATTGGAAAATAACCAGGAGGTAAGTGAAAGATTCATTTAATAATCTTAACAAGACACAGCCTAGAGCATATGAAGGCCTTTAACAAGTGCTAATGATTATACCTGAGAAAATATCTGGTTCTGACTCAGAATTATTAATTTAGGAGGGAGAATAAGAATTCATAGCAATTTTAATACAAGGAATAAAAAAAAAGATGATAAATAAAATAAAGCAATTATTGTTAAAAAAACCTTACAGACCCAAATATTTGCTAGTTCTTCAAGACATGATTTACTTTGTCTTCTATGCATTTTTCAAGGTGGCTTTTCTATTGCCCTGTGCATGCTTGATTTATTGATACCTTCCAATAACTCCCAATAATTTCCCCAAAAGAGTATTTCCTTCTGGTCTTGGAAAATGTGTGTGCAGAGTCCCAGATCTCTGTTATGTCAGGGTAAAGACCTGGATGAGATCTGAATCAAATACACTCCACAGTATTCTGTATAACCTAAAATCACATGATATGGTCACAGTGGTATAAGCACTGTGATGTAATCAGCATCCAACCTAAAAGCAATCACTTCTTCATCCAAACAACCAGAGAAGAAAGCAATCTGGTTACACAAATGAATCAAACCATGGTTTGTTTCCATTTCTCAGGTCAAGGTCCTTGGATCGTCTTGTTGTGTAGTACTTTGTGGTTGTTTGTTATAGTTATGTCACTGCTGAAATAGAATGAAATCATAAACTCATTTGTCACTATTTTTTCAGTCGTGGGAATTGAAAACTGATCTTTTTTTTTTGTTTGTTTTGATTTTAAAGAGGTCCAGTGTTCTTGAGTACTGAAGTCAGAGATGCTACTGTATGTTTGTAACCTGAAGGAAGCCTTGAAGAGAACTAAAAAAATCTGACCATGATACACTGAAATTTTTCACTCAGTTTTCAACAAACAACTACTTTGAGACCTTTCAGTCTTACACTTCATCCCAGCTTTTCAGACCTTGTGAATGTCTGTATTTTACATTATTTTTCTCAAACATATTAGTTTGTATTTTTCCCATTTGAAGCTCATTTTGTAATTTTCTGCCTGAGCCCTTAATCTCACTTGGTCCCATTTGTATTACGCTTTTGTGCTCTCTGGTGTTCACCTCAAGTTCTAATTTATTCTCACCTGCATATTTCATTAATGTATTTTTACTCCCACATGCGCATTATTAATAAAGACGTTAAACTGAATGACTCTCTACAGAATGCTATTAAATATTCTCCCCTACACTCCAAATCTAATACTTTGAGCCCTTATTTTACAGCCAGCTCTCAGCCCTTGTGACAATGCTCTCTGCAAGTCATTGGGAAATAATTTTCAGTACAATTCGGCAAGGTATCATATCAAGCACTTTACTAGACTCCAGACATATATATTCCATTCCCTTTATCCACTAAGTAAGTGATTGTGTCAAAAAAAAAAAAATTAAAGAAGGAAAACAAATGGCAAAATCTGTTTTTAGGAAATAGGTGCTGTACTTCATTACTTGACGACTGGGTTTGAGACTGGGGAAAGAATGATCTGAATTACTTTTTTATAACCTTTGCACCATGATTTATAGAACAATTTTTCAGCCCTACCCGGCATCTTTTAAATTCCCCTGGCATCAGGACCTGTGTCTGCTGCTTTTAGTGTTTAGCACCAGCCCCCTGTTCTCAGGACGGATAGGAGGGCAAAAGGCTCCTTCAGAGAGACTCTCCTGCTGATCTGTGGTGAAGCTTCCAACAAGCTCTGCTGCCGGTGCTCCTCCCACAGACAGCAAAGCCACCTTTGTGCTGTCTGCAACATTTCCATCACAGTCTAACACGGGAGAGGTGCCCGCAGCTCAAACTTCCGACCCCAGTGCCTGGGAAGGCGGCACGCTCCAGCGCTTTCGTGCTGGTTTGGTTTTGCTCTTTTCTCGGTCTGCTTTTAATACACTTCCTATTCTGTGTTAAATTGTTTCCCTCCTGAGCAATTTTCTCCCAGTTACTTGCGTTCTCCTCTGTTACATTTCCCTGGGGAATGGTATGATCCTCCCAAGAGACCCCCACAAGCTGTAACTATGTTAGCCTGACCCTTCCTTCCTTTCTGTATCCCACTGGCCCAGGGCCAAGAACCCACACCTACCGAACCCCAGACAAAACCCGGCTCCGCCATTGTTCTTCCTCTTTTTCCTCCTCCATCCCTGAGAATAAACATAAGGAAACTGAGCCTCTGTGAATCTCTCGCCTGGTTTCTGAAACATCTCCCCTCTGCAGCCCCCCAAGACTGGGCTGGCCCGACGAGCTGGGGGCGCCCAGGGGGGAGAGAGGTTCACTCCTCTAATTACTAGGAGCAAGTAGAATAATTCTACTGCTTTCTGCAGATTCTGCAGTTCGACAGAGGAATCGGATTGGGACCAAATTCAGCTGTGGTTTTCTGTCCACCAAACCATGTGTGTGTTTCAGCGAGGTAAGTTGGATACCTGGTGTTTATGTCCAACTGTTTAAAGCAATAGTCAGCACCAAAACAACCCTGCAGTCATTCATTAGGGATTAATGCAGTGACTGGAAGGGAAAAATCACTTTTTCCCATTCTTTATTTTAGATTTGTGTAAAGATTGCACCAAAAAGGGTCCAGCCACAAGATCAAATCTGGGCTTGTCCCATAGAAGCAAAGGCTAGGAGAAAAAAACGATCTCCTTTAGAATGACTACTGGAATAGCTGCCTTTAAGACTTACTAAACAATTCCATTCCACACAGTGTATTTTGACATCCAATGCGTGTACCCTGGTGTTTCAAACCATACACTAGATAAATTATTAAACCTATGTGGGCTGCTTATTTCCATTTCAAATAAAACACAAATCAAATATGACATTTAAAACTTTTCTATAATGTCTATAAAGAGTGCTAAGAAGAACACAGACTTGTAAAAGAAGCTTATTCAGTGCTTATAAGACTGACCTATCAATAGTGGAAGTCATTAAAAATACAGATCTTCCGTACGATGATTCAGGAGAATATTTGTGGTTTAAAATGTTGAAACATTTGATCATAACAAATGATAAAGGTAATGTCTGTCTCAGTTTGTCCTGCAATTCTTTCTCCAAATCCCTCTGGACAGAGAGGTCACTCATGACATAGCCCCTCTTCCAGCTGCCCCTCAGATGTTCAGTTTGGGTATTTTATTGCTAAGCTGTGTGGATTCTGGTTTGCTGAGTATTTTAGTTATGTAAAGACAAGCTAGGTTCGCTGCTTCTTTCTGTAACAAAAAGGACAATGTCTGGTAGGAGTTCTGTCAGTGTTTTCAGGCCTCTACAGCTAGTGGAAGTTAATTTTCAGTAAGTCCTTGAGTTTCTCTAGTTTGAAATTCACCCTGTGTATAAAAAGATTGTACATGAGGTATGGGTGAGCTCTTCTAAACACTGATGTTGGGCATATTTTCTAAGCTTGTTATGACAACATATCTAGAAGTTACAAAGAATTTCCAGAGCTCAGCAAGGACAGTAAGAGGTAAGATTCACTAGCTCATCAGAGCAGGGAAAATAATGAGTAAAGAGTAAATTCATGCCATGCTAACTTAGACATTCTGAATGCTCTCTGGATAAAACTTGAGTTTTATCCTGGCACTAGAGTCAGGACAGGCCAACATTTTGCTTAGATATATAAAGACAAGTGCTTAAAATATATATGGTTGTTAAAGTGTCTCAAATTTTATCCTATAAGGCATGTAAATGGAGTATTTTAACTTCACTGATATTTTAAATCTTATTATGATTTTTAAGAATAAGCTTAGAACAAGCTCTATGTGTAGAATTTAGCAAAACTAAACGATGTCTTTAACTGTTATAAATTTTGAGATTTATGAGAGATTGGGGGTTTTAAGAGATTTATGACAGGTTTTTCAAATTGATCGGATTTAGAAAGCCACAACAAGGGAGCTGGATATAGGGAAGCAAGGACAAAATGTTTACCTAAGAGTTTTGTTCCTGCATGTTCAGTTTGGTTGCCCCAGCTGGAATTTCTGAAGCAAGTTCAAATTTTCCATGTCCAAACACAAGTGCTTTCACCAAGTCCCTGAATGAGATATAAATCAATGCAGACCATGCAACAGATGTGCCATTGCTTCCCCTGTGTGAAAAACTTAAGTAGATAGCCGTAAACAGAGGCACAATCTGAAATTTCCAAGACTCTTTCAAGGAATGGTTCTAATTGCTAGAGTTTTAACAAGCATTTTGTGCAGGCCCATAAAATACACAGTGAATCTAAAATTAAAGTTTATTGTTGTGTTGCTGGAGAAAAACTTAAAAAAAATTCAAGGGCTGGTAAAGATTGACAGGGACATTATCTTTTGAATCTTTGTAACATGCCTGGTCAAAAATATTCTGTTGAAAGCAATTTCCAACAGAAAATTAGTTTTTACTAAATTGCTGTTTTGCTGTCTTTCAATCAAAGGATTAGCATTAAAAAAAAACCCAAACTAAAAAACCTGAAACAAAACATCCAAAAGACAATTTCTCTCCTCTCACTCTCTCCATTTTGCTTAGTAACATGCAGAGATGATAAACTCTTACTTGATGAACTTTTGGCATATGTCAACATTTTTTCCCTGTACTTGTCTTGCAGCTACTGTTTTGCTAAGTTTTAAATTTTATGTCCAGACCTAGTTTTTTTATAAACTCTGGCTGATAACTGGAAAAAAATAAAAAGAAGAAAATTCGTCTTCAGTCTTTAACACATATTTGCAAACCTTGTGGTTTGGGAAAAGCTTCTCTTGCAAAAAGAAAGGGAAAACTTTGCTCACTGTGCCCATGATGAATAAAATAAGAAAGTAATTAGATTAGACTTCAGCACAAAGGAACATGGATCAGATACTATGAAGATTTTGATGATAAAGATATAGAAAGGAGCAGAATAAATTGCTGGAGAAAACTGTAGCTGCCATCATGGGACACCTTTATTAATAGGTTCGATAAACATCAACCAGGAGTGACAAAGATAAAATTGACCTTGTGTGAGGCAAGGTGCCAAACGAAGCTTCTCGAGGTACTTTACAGACTCACTTTTCCGTGATTCTATCCCGTAGGTGTGGATGTGTCATGAGTAGTTTCACAGCTGTCAGTGGGACATCTCAGAAATGATAACCTCTTGTGAAAGACTCTCCACGGTCCGAATATTTACAGTCTGACAGAAGCAAAAAGAAGAAAAAAGCTTATATTTTGGTAGCACTCTGTTTTCTACTTTTTGGGTTGTTTACCATCTGTTCTCTGGCATAAGTTGCTCAACATATATTTTATCCTATGAAGAAATAAATGCTTCTTACAGGGTATGGGAAAAGGTCACACTATCTATTCCTTGGAAAATTCCTGTTGTGTTCTAAAGCTGCACTTTTACATAAAAGAAATATCCAGCAGAAGGAAAGAGTAGACAAATATATTAACCATCACTAAATAGTCTATTTCGAAATTTTAAGAAAGAAATTTAGAGAGCTTTGAGGTTTCTCAGGCTTTCTGTGTTCCAGTTTCCTGTTAATTCTCTAGAGACTAGGGAGCTGAGAAATGAAAACCTTAGAGAAACACAAGAGTTATCCAGCATTCCTGAAGCATGGGAGGCAGTTCTTCATCAAGAAGTGCAGAAGCCTGAAAATTGTTACCGCACCTCACCTAGAGAGCCCGCACTGCAGCTGGGACTCCCATGGGTTTTTAGCTCCTGATTTTCAGGCCTTGTGACGAGAAATCCTAAAGTGCCCAGTTCCAGGACAGCCTAAAAAATGGGACTGTCCTTGAGACATGGGTCAGGGAAAATTTGGAATTCTCTGAGCCACATTCTCCACTGATCTGGTATGGTGAGTGTGGGCTGCTGGAACATTCCTTTCTTGCCTCTTGTCACAAGTTTGTTGGGCCTGTTTTCATAATTTTCACAATTTCATATTTTTCAGCCAAAATCCGCTTTTACTTGGAAAACAGACAAACAGGTTTGCATTTAATGCTTAAAGCTCTGGATGTAAATCTTCTAAAAGAAGTTTGTAAGGAAAAACAAAGCTGAAAAAAAAAAACCCAAATCACAAACCAAAAGTGGAACATATTTGCCTGCAAAATCAAACCTATTTTATATACTAGGCCTTCATAATTCTGCCAATTTTATGGGCTTCAAGTTACACATTGCTGGGCTTTTCCATATTTTGCTCCTCTGTTGCTGTGTGGAAAATCCATGCCAGCAACACATGAATTGACTAACAAACTGAGTGTGTATTGGAAACAGTTTCTTTGTCAATACACAGTGTACTGCCAAATGTAGAAATGTCAAACAAATGGGAAAAAATAGTCAAGAATTATTATTTTATCTCTTGTAGTTAGTATAGTTCTAGTTATTCCTTGCAGCAGTTGCAAGTAAACTGTTTTCAGGCAGAAATTATTTTAATTGGCAAACTTTCTTCAATATTACATGAATTTTAACCCAATGAAAATTAAACAATTAGCTTCAAACTGCAAAAGTGAATTCACTAAGGACTAAATTGACTAACTTTCTTTAGTCCTTAGTATTTTCTTCATACTTGGATTGTTATTGCTATTATGTTTTCATTGTGTTGTTAAAGAACAATTGGATGACATGAACACAAACTGCTTAAATATTTATGGTGTGGTGTTTAGCTTAGTTGCTACTATTGCATAAAAATAAGAATCTAGTCCACTGTGTTTTCATAAAAGCAGAACCCTGCCTATTCTGAGAATGAAGAGATTTCTTGGGTGGGAGACTGTATGGAAACCCATTCAGAGACAAAATGGGAAAGAGACAGTGGAAGGTCACACAGTGAAAGATAAATTGCCAATACTTAAAACAGAGAAAATGAATCTGAAAAGCCTTTATCTGTCTGTATTCTGACACTAAATACAGCTTGACTTGCAGGTTTATTCTAAGTTATTGCTTAACAGAAATAGTTCTTTTTTTCTTCATTGTTTACTCAGAAGAGGATCTTTATTTCCTTCTCTTCTTTTGGTCTGAAGCTCAGTGACAGTGACTGAAAATTTTGACTAGCTTGACACATTCTCACTGATTTTTTTAATCATCTTTAGCTGTTGTGGTACACCTGAGACATCAGATTTTAAACTCTGCATATCCTGCAAGGTCGATTAGGGTCTTTGAGTCAGGTTTTTACTATACACCAAAATTCACATCTGTTTTTTTCACTGTTGGGATGATTTTTAAAGAATATTTTCAGCTTGATTCTTGGTGAACTGGTGAATTTGGTCTGTCCCAAATTCCTTATAAAATGCTTGCATAATGCAGTCTTTCTGTTTACTTATTCTCAGATTACAGCTACTGTTCTCATGTGTTGGGCACTCACAGGATGATTCCCTTTTGCTCCACAGCGTGGTGTCCTAGTTAAAAAGTTTTGCTCGTAGATTTTTCAGGTATCTTTCCCTTTAATTTCCGTTTCTCCTTAGTGCTTTATGGTACTTATCTACAGATTTATCTTCTAATGATTTTGTCTTACAGACCTTCTCAAGGACTGTCTACTGTAATCTCATTTTGTTATCCAATATATAATTTTTGATACACCCATTTACTTTGCATACACAGTGGTTTGTTGGTTTTTTTTCCTGTGTTTTGATTCTAAACATTTCCTTGTGCAAATGGGCAAGGAAAGAGGGATGAAATAACTTTAAAAGCATTCTTTAGAAGACACTGAATTTGTAGAGAAGTTCACCCAAATCCTAAAATTTTTCTAGCTGCACAAGTGCTGTGAGGGTGAATGTGTCCTCTTTGATGGACAGGCAATATTAGTTCTAGAGACTTTCCACAGAAAGGACCCAATTCACACGTGTCAGTGCACAGACAGCAAGCTTGTGCTAATGTGGGCACAGGTTTGCTACTGAAAGTTTACATTTAGATTTGAAGTGCCTAAGGTTGAATACGTAGGTGAGTAAGAGCCAGGAGGAAAGAAGATTTTTCTTGAAATTTGCTTCTATTCATTATAGACTTCTTCAAACCTTACAACCCATTTTGTTGCTTTTCTCCAGCTGGCTGATGGACAGCGAGACATTTTATTTCATTGCTCCAAAAAGTGCTGTATAATGGAATTATATTCAAGATCAACTAGGAGGGATGGCTTTAGGCTGAAGGAAGGAAATTAGGAAGAAATTCTTTACCGTGAGGGTGGTGAGGCACTGGCACAGGTTGCCCAGAGAAGCTGTGGATGCCCCATCCCTGGCAGTCTTCAAGGCCAGGCTGGATGGGGCTCTGAACAACCTCGTCAAGTGTAAGGTGTCCCTTCTCATGGCAGGGGGGTGGGATGACCTTTAAGGTTCTTTCCAACTCAAACCACTTTGTGATTCTGTGATTAAGTAAATAAACATTCGAATTTAGAGAAAAATAAACCAAAAGAATTTTTTTCTTTTTTAATTCTTTGCTGCAGATTGGAAAGTCTGCAGGAATCCAACAGAAGGTAATAGATTTGGAAGAGACGTAGAGCGTATCCTTCTTATACCTGCTAAGCGTTCTAATTGTTTCATTATTGGGATAAACAATGTGCCATCTCTCTGTGAACACAGGCAGAATTTATGAAACATTTCTTCTTAAAGACACGCTGCACTAACAGCTATAAAATAACCACAGAGATGCATTTTGGGGAATGAGACTGGCCTGGGTCACCACAGGAGATACACGGATATTAGTCATTCTGCCAATGTTCACAACTTTGCTCAATTTATTGATTCTGTGCTGAAGGGGGGAGAAAGGCCAATCTATCTGCTTTTCATGATGAAAATCAAAGAACAACTTGAAAAAAAAACCTCACTTCTTTTTTCTTACTAGATCCGTGACATGCCTTTCTTCACTGGCACCTTTAATGATGAGAAACTCCAATGTGATTTGGCAGCTATAAGCCAAGCTAATTACACAATCTGAGATCTTAGGTTTCTGTGAGTCAATATTCAGAACAACTTAGAATATATTTGCACAATGTAGACATAAAGGTCAAATTAAAATATTAATTCTTTCTAGCTAGGTCCAATATATTAAAATGTATTTTCCTCTGTGTTTGAAAAGTTTGAGCTTTCAAATGCAACCAAGATACTTTTGTCAATTGCCCATTTACACCAAATGACCAAAGAGGCAGCTTTGTGCTGTGAACACTTTCTTGCAATTTAATGATGTGAACTTCTTTCTGTCAGACATAAGAAATTCAGAAAAGTGACCTCTCAGCAGCTTCTTTGAGTGGTGCTGAGTAATACATAATTTAGCTGTAAAAATATGGACTTAGTAGTCACTCACCGTAGGTTTAATAAATAGTATGTCTGAATACTCGCATAGTACTTGGTAATATCCGCTCTTAATGCACAGGCTGATATTTTATGTTGAGTTCTAGGTTTAGTGAGTATTATTTTTCCTTCTTTTCATACAACTTTAGCCACTTCTTTGTGGGTTAGGAGGTGTTAAATTCAAGTTCTTGTGTAATGGAACTGAATGCAGTATAAGATAGTGTATGATAACACATACAAAACTTCTGTAAATATCTTACACCAAGTGTCATTTTTTCACCCACCTCTGAAGAATATCTTTATTCTTCTGTGTGTTCCTGTTCTGTTTGACTGCATGGGTGAATTTCCTCAGGTTGTTTGTCAGGTTTAGTACAAAGTAAATGTTGCTTAGATGCTCCAAATTGATTATGTTCACCCTCAGGCAATTTCACAACAACCTATTGCAGATTAAAATCACAAAATTCTATGTCACCTCCAGTTCTTATTAAGATAATTGACCCTCCTACTGAATTAATAATCTACATCCTGGTTGCTTAAATATGCTTGCTACTAAGTAGTTCCCCCAAAGTCTAAACTGTAACATATTTTGATGACATAATTGAACTTGTTTGTCCTCTTATTCAGTTAAACATCCTGGACTGATAAGAGAAATAAAATTCGTCAGAAAACAAGTGGAAGGCCCAATATTTGCCAGGGATAATTTCCATAACTTCTAAGTTAATTTATGCATTATAATTCTGCTATTCAAAAGAAAAAATTAAAGGTGAAAATCCAAGTTATTCGAAATCAAAATTATCAAGGCACATATAATTTGACATTATAAATTTATTGGCTCTGAAACAAAGCTTTTTCTGTGGTAGTAGGATACCTTCTATATTTTCTCGTAGTATAGGTTTACTTGAATTTTCAAATTAGTAGGAAGTTATTTAAATATGAATTAAAATGAATCTGCTCTTGAATAATTTGTAATTTCTCATTGAGATAATGAGCTTCAGAAAGCTTTGGATTTCTATCAGTGTGGAGATACAGGCACACATTTAGCAAGCTGTACCGGAAATAGATTTATTATTGGGGTTTTTTTATTGCCTACCCTTTGCTGTCTTCCCAGATGAATGCAGATGAAATGACAGACAGAACAGACAGAAATACAGATGAGAACATTTTTTTCCTCATTCAAGCAATCATTAGGCATCTGGTTGTCAGTTTCTGTACCTCACTGTTGCCTCATATTTCCTTTCTACCCCTTTCATGCTACTCCTTGTTCTAGCAATTCAGGTAAACATAAAATTCCTACAGACTCCAACTCAAAATGGTCTGGCTCGTGCAGCCTTGTTTGAAGATATGACTCCCTTCATTTCTTAGCTTTTTCTTTTCTCCTAATGAAACAGGGGATTTGAGTGGGGTGGGTGGCTTTTAGTCAAAGCAATGGCAAGCCTATACCCATGACTGCTTGGTTCATAATTAAGTAAATTGATCAAATAGAATCCTGCTACCATGAGCAAACCCTGATCAAGTTCTTACCTGGGCAAGGAACCATAAAGGAGCTCTGTAAGACAAAACATCTGCTGTCTTCACCCCTTAAGTACCCCTGTGTACTTCACTGTCAGTGCACCTGCTCTCATATGGTGAATAAAAGGAGTTCTGGGTATTTTTTGCTCAAAGCCTGACTCCACACGGTGTATTTACGTAAGTGGTCCATAGGGAGTCAGGTAAGCTACTGGCATGAGCAAAGTGGCTGAAATTTGAACTTCAGGTTTTACATCCTTTATAAGGCATACAGAAAGTACTCTATAAAAATATATACCATCCAAACAGAAAAAGTTCACAAGAAAAAATCTTGTATAGGGAAAATTCTTCATTCTTGTGTGTGTTTTTGCATTACTGATGCAGGATCATAATTTCTTTTGAGCTCAGAGGATGACAGTGCATACTAGGAATTGCAGACACTGACGGATAACTGAGCAAATGAGTCTGGGCAAGGAACCATTTTTATTTCAGTGCATCACACCTGGATCAAAACCCCTGGGAGTTATACACCTCTGCTATTCTAGACCTACTTAGCAGTCCTGTCAACATACGTTTTTGAACTTCTTTTACAATGGTACTGTATCTTGGTAACAGCTTCTTGCATCAGCCAGCTACACAGAGGACTAGTCAATAAGAAAAAACTACTCAAAATACGATATAAAATATCCTCAAAATGGCCAAAGGCATTGAAATAGCTGAAATTAATTCTCTCAGCAACCAGGTGGTGAGTGAGTCCAGTATACTAGTAAAATTTCTTTATCTTTCCTGAATTTAAAGTACTTAGCCTTTTTCAGGACCAGTTCTGGAGAACATCTTACTTTCTCAAGCTCCGCCAGTGGCATTACATTTAGCTTTCTGTATTTGTTTAAAACAATAGCCCAGAAAATAAACAGGGAATATAAAATAGCCAAGCAAATAGATCTGAAAAAAAGTCCTCATAATTATTTCCATATTCATCTAAGTGAGCAGTTCACCCCTCCTGACTTGAAAAAGTCCCACATTAAAAAAGAAGCATCACCCACATAAAGGAACAGTGTTTTAACTGTCTGAGATATCTCCTGGAAACTTTTTATTTGACTTTCTGAAGTACAGTTTGCAGACAGCATTATGCCTTGCAAAAGTAGAGAGCTTTTCAAATAGAATTTGCTTTCAAATCATAATTATTGTAGGTAACAGGTCAAAAATTTATTGTTCCATTATAATGGATAGCAAAGCTTCCCTTTACTTTCCTCAAGCCCAAAATTGCCACAATTTGATTGCATTAAATGGATACCTTTCTTTTTCCCCTGAGGTATTGCTTGCTCTTCCACATCCATATATCTGATGTAAGTTTTTCACCCTAAGAGTAGTTTTGTGTCTTTACAGAGGATAAGGAACTACAGTCTGTGTTACCCCTCACTTTTTAGACCTTTGGAAAGGTAAAACTTTGGCAAAGTAAGCAGGTGGCTCTGCCAATCTCTTGGTTAATCCTTAGCAAAATATTCTAGGGATACTTCTTCCTTGTAAATAATTATTTCTCAGAATATTGTAAACCCATTCCTATACCTCTCAACATTTACTGTAATACATCAAAATGTATTTTTAATTTTTATATTATTGTTTAATTTTTTTCACTGTGGAGTTTTCTGTTGACTCTAATGAAATTGTCCTGGGCTCAGGAAGTTATTGTGGTTTTAAATAACAGTATTAAGTTGTTTGACATTCTTATTCCCACCAACCATCGAGGTTCTAGGTGTTTCAGAACTGATCCCATTCATAATTAAACCAAGACTGTCATCCATGAAGTACTTTATATATATAGAAAATGAGAAATTCCACAAGGTTAAAAAAAAAAAAAACAACAACAAAAGAACCCAACTAAACAAAAAAAGGGCAGCAGAAAGAATATATTATTTCAGTCTCTGTCCCTTTTTATCTGTTTTCCTTGGGAGTCCCTCTTTTTATTAGGTAGCCACTGGGCCTGCAACCTAAAAGGCTAAAAGTTTATGCTGCAAGGCGAGATGACTGCGCAAGAGGTAACTACTATTGTGCTTATTTGGCATTTGGCATCCTGAGATGCGCTTAGTGTGGGATCACATCTACATCAGAATGAGAGAGCTGGAGTGCAGATCCATGGCATGCTTACTGTATTACACCCATCAGCTTCCACCAAAGGAGGTACCTTCAGTCCTCCTGATCCTAAGAAAATTGGATGTTGCTAGACCAACATCAACAATTAACTGCAGGACAGTGAGTACTGGCAGCTCTTTCTCTTATTCAGCAGGCAAGTTATTTATTAATGAAATAATACCTAATTAGAATACCATTTGCAAGCAGCACTGACTAGATAGGATAGTAAATATCCATTTAAAGAAAACACATGCCTTTATGAAAGAGGAGACCACTTGCTGGCTGTCGGTCACTAGGTCTGCAGTCTATCACAGTGAACTGGTGTATAATATGAGAAAACATATACCCATGTTTTGTTATGGGTTATGAGAAAGAAGATCTAGTTACAAATTACCAAATCCTGCATTTGAATACGCTCTGGTGCTGCTGCAAGAATTAATTAAACCTGTAGAATGTAAACTTATTAGTAAACAGCTGTAGAAAAAAAAAGCAACTCTCGGATAGGAGCATGATAAAATGGAGTATTTTCTGCCTTCAGATATAGTGTCTGGGATCTAACAGTACTGCCTCACAATTTTTTGACTGGCAGTAGAAATCCAAATAGAATGAAATAGTGATTTGCTGTTTTGTTGGTTCATAGAAGACTGTCTGCATAATCTCTAGGAAAGGTGCTGTGATTGTAAATCAATCTTTGATTTATAACTCTGTAACTACACAAAGTTCTGGTTCACCTAGTTCTGCTCTGAACTCAATGTAAAAGATGTAAAACCAAGTTGGCTGCCCCACATAAATATTTAATCCACTGTAATCAAGCCAAGAACACAGTGATAGCATGTACACAAGCCTTTAGCTTTGCATTCCATATTAATATGAGTCACTACAGTTGATTTAATTTGAATATTTTTAAACATACACTTCTGCAAGAGAAATGGGTGTTAGTCTTTTTTTCTTATCCTGCATCACAGATTTTTGTTAGGGAAGTACTTTATTCTCTGTGTATGCATGACTACTGTTTTGGAAATTCAGATAACTTGAGTGTTTTTCCTCCCTAAAAAACCAGATTTTTCCCCCCTTAAAGCACTATTTATATTCCTTTGTTGGTTTTGACCACCAAATAGTCTCCACATGATTTCCCATGCTGTCTTGTAACTGCTTCTAAATGTTTTTTCTTCCCACTATTTTTTAAAACTTTGTTATATAGTAATAAACTTTCATTTATTTTCTCACCTTACAGTGTGTGAAAAGTGAAGGAAAAATCTTTAATTTTAACACTGTTTTTATGATGTGGTGTACGAAACTCAGTTTCATGTGTGGTTTGGTACATGAACTCACGGAGTTAAATTCTTTCTATGAGTCAGGGGTAGTCAAAGTGTAATCAGCCATGAAGTTTGTGTTTCACAAAGCTGCTTACACTGAATAATTCAATATTTGAGCTTTAATGATATTTGAATGGGAATTTGTATGCAGACTGTAGGGTGAATAGATGAAAGAAGGCAGACAAACTTTTGATTTCTGGCTGAATCATTAGTGTGAGATCGCTTTTCAGCCTGCTGTGGGATCGGCCCTCCCTGAGCCTGACACGTGCCGGTCACCTCTGTTATAAATGCATATTGTATTGTTGGCTTTTCGCAGGTATAATGAATATTAAATAGTGTTAAGATGAATATTATATAGTGTTAGAAATGCTTTTGCTGTAGCAAAGAGTTCAGCAAGTATGTTTCAACTACCTGAACGGGTAAGATAACCTCCCAGAGGACAGAGGATGGAGCCCACAAAACTCTTATCAACACCCTGTGTGAAGAACAAGAGAGGCCCAGAGCTATTATCCGTTCTCTTCGTAGAGGACGAAGAGGCCAAGACTACTATCGGTTCTCTTCATACAGGACGAAGAGGCCCAAACCTTGTTATCAACACTATGCGTGAAGTATGAAGAAACTCAAAGCTGTTATCAACCCTCACTATCTGGAGTATTAAAAAGCCCAAGCCCAGATATCAAAAGAAATAAAACTGCAAGGCCAGGAAATGCGCATGCTCTAAAAAGGCGGACCCAAGGCGTGTCCATGCAGAACAATTCCTAGAAAAGTTTGAAAATGCATAAAGAATAGACAGTAAGAACTGTATAAAAAGAGACTACCCCAGGTCTCAGGTGTGCTCTTGGCTGGGAGCCAAGAGTACCCAGCGCTGTAACTTTTGCTTTATTGTTCATGCCTCTTATTGTCCTTTTATTAAAACTTTTAAATTCTCATAGGAAAGTGAACCTCGTTTTTCACACCTCCAAGGGCCGGTGGCCTCCAGCACCTCTGTGGGCCATGGGCAGCACAGCCCCTGCGCCTTGGGACAGCTTTTCTCTGGGGACCCGAGGCACACAGCGCCCGGGGCCGGCCCCTGATGGCAGCACCGCCATCGAGACAGCGATGCCGTATGCCCTGATGAGAGACACAGCCCGTGAGGGCAGGGCTGGCGCTGTGGAGGGGCCATTCCCACCCCGGCCCCTGCTGCCAGGCCGCGAGTCCCGGCTGCGCCTGGCGAGGGAAGCGTTCTGCGGAGCGCAGCTTGGCTCCGGCTGGGGGAGCACAAACCGTACCCATCACTGCCTGGCAGGGCCAGATGGGAGGGAAAGGAGCGGGGGAAGCCAGAACCAGCCCAGAACAGAGGAAACATGTTTCAGAAATGTCTGCGCAGGGATTTTCTGCCTATACTAGAACAGCCTCTGGCCTGCTCTCCACAAAGCAGGATGGGGGCATGAGGGAATCACAGTGTCGGAGATAGGAAGAGGCAGAAGCTGATTTGTTGTGGTGCTGGAAGCACGGCTCTCCTGACCATAGACCCATTTATAATCCCTGGAGCCAGCCCTTCTAATCTTGCTCATTCTGTCAATCTCTAATTCTGTGACAAAGAGATACAAATGTCAGTACGGAAATGGGTGCAAAAAAACCTTTTACACAAATCAGACTTTGCCAGTCAGCTGGATCCCAGGTAATAATTTATCCTTTCAGTATATTCTGTCTTCAAGCAGATAATAAATCCAAATTACAGTTTAAAGGAGTATTATTGCTATACCTTTTTTTTCCTAAATAATTAATGTGCTTAAACATTTTCTGAAACAAATTTGAATCTGAAACAAATAAGTATTTCTGCTGAGGAGCACTAGTGCCCATATTCATACTTTTTATTATGCTATGTATTTTTAAAATTTTGATTTATATGGTATTATGTTATCTCCAGATTATGAAGGATTCAGGAAGAAATGAGAGGGACAGTCCAAACTCCTGCATTATCTCAAGTAGACTGTACACTGAATTTCTAATAGAATTTCTCTCGAAGGGTCTTAATCTCAGGCTCTTTCTGGGGTAGTCTGAAAAGAACAAGATAGAATCTGCTTATCACCCTTTCCCCTTGAAAGAACAAGAAAGGTAAACAAGAAAGGCAACTTGACAGCATTGAGACAATTACTTCTGTTTCTAAGATCACAGCCTAATACTGATAAGGGATTTTTATAAGGGATTTTTGTATCCAGATTAGAAGAAATCAGCAAGTGTGCATGGGCATTCTACTATCTAGGTTTCATGTTGTTTCCTGTGTCCTTATGTATCGAAGGGCAAAGCCGTTTCACTTTAATTTCACTTTGCTTGGTGTCGGAAAAAACCAAAACAAACTAAAACAACAACAACAACAACAAATTTTAAAACCCACCACAGGAAAAAAAAAAGAAAAAAACCAAGCCCAAACCAACCCTATTGATTTATTCTGGAATCAGCCATTTCATTTTACCAGAGTAAACTATGAGACAAGATGCAGACTTGCACTGCCAACCCTAGCAGTGGAAAATATACCAATAGAAGATCTTTTTTCCACATAGCTATAGGTGTGGCACCCCATCCTTCAGGGGAAGGGAGCACCCAAGATTCATAAAGGCCTGTTGTCAAAAGGAAACAAAAGCCAGAAGGGCCAGAGAAAGTTTTATTTGTAAATTATATACACAGCATGGAAATTGTATGTTAGTCCCCCACCATGGAGCTAAGTTTCTTGTTTTCTATGCAAATTAGTTATTATGCACAGTCCCTTCTTCTAGACCTTTCTGGAAATGGGTCAGAGTCCTTAGAGAGTGGTCTTGTTCCCCCCTCTTGGGTCAGCCTTTGGTTAGCAGTCCATGCCCACTTCTCAACCTCATTCCTCTGCCTGTGCTCTGCTGTGTTGTGCTTATCCTCAGAAGCCAGAGCAAGGATGTTTGCCACAGAAAAATGCTGCCCTACTTCCCCATGTCCCCCTTCTCCAGCTGCTTCCTGCTCTTTCTCACAGCATGTTGCTACCAACACTCCTTGGTTGGCTCCATGGCCATCCAACCATTGGTGTTTGAGATATATACATTAGCCCCTTATCTTCTAGGCTGCTACAAAATGTTCTGCCCACGGACAGCCCTTTTTGTAGAAAGTACTTGTCTTCCCTTGCTTTGTTGGTCCCACTCTGCAAGCAGGTGTGAAGAGGTTAGATAATAGACCTTTCACTCAGTAATCTTCCCCCAGAACAGAAATGTGTGCTCTCAGGAAGGAGAAAAGCCTGCTTTATCTGCTAGCAGAGAGATAGAAGAGATAAAGTCATTAAGCTTTTGCCCACAGAACAATCTGTTATAAAACCAGGAACAATTTTGCCAATTATTTGTTCATTTTGAAAATTGTCATTTTTTCTCTGCATAACATAACAATCTCCAAAGCATCTTGCTCACCTAGCAGCTTAAATCCCAATGAAAGGTGATTTGAGTTCTTAACTTACTCAGCTTTTTTTCAACATTGGAGATTCCAGTTAAGCAAATACCAAACTAATGCAATGTTGGCTTTGCTTTTCATTTAAACCTTGTTTTTGGAAAAGAGGTGGGGGAAAAATAACTCCACAGAAAATCCTTTTTCCTTTTCCCGAACTAACTAATTTATCATGAGGGAAAATTTCATTGGGACAGATCTCTTTACTTAGCAAAACTAACCTATTTTAATTTGGAATGTGAAACCACAACAAAACATGTCAATGGTATTTGATCTGTGGACAAAATACAGGTCAAAAAAACTGTGTACATGGCATGGCTGAGTACTTTATCTTCCATGGCCTCACAGTAAGACCTTAAAAGTCCTCACTGAGCAGAAGACCAAATTCATAATGTATCTTTAAACTAATTATTCATGTGTAAAGAAACAAGAAAAAGAGAAGCTGACAGAAGCACTTTCTAGTAAATAGTACTACCAAGACAAAGTACTCTGCTGAAAATCAAGAATTAGTAAATAAATTCACCATGTTATTATGACTGTAATAAGACTCATCTGTCTCCAGGGTAAAATCACAAGCAGTTTATTTATTCTCCTAGCCACCAAGCAAATCCTCCCACAGAATTTACCTACTTTTTTCTTAAACAACAGTGAAATCTTTCTATAGAATGCACAGATGGTACGCTCAGTCAAATAAGGGGGGAAAGTTGGAACAAAACTCAAGGGCAGACTGTGATATATCTGTGATTCTTTTCATTAATGCTGTGATAGTCTTAACCACAAACCAAAATGTCTACCAACAGGCTAAATGCAACAAACCTGCAGTCATTTCTCAGCCCAAACCACTGTCGATCTCAGTTCGGAGCCACAACTTGGGCCAAAGTGCAAAGTTGGGGTTTATGTGGTATCTGACAATCCAATGACAATTCACAAAAAATCCCTTTAGAGGCAGCCCCATATGTAAACTGATTTGGGACACAGTGTGACACTTCTCTTCAGAAAAATGCCCCCTTTTTCAGATTTATTGCAACTGTTTGATTTTAGTGTAAATCTTTTATTAGTGTAAAAATGAGTATATTGTACTGCAACCAATACAGTGCATTGTGTGTATAGAATATAAGCAATATAATGTAAATAGGTTATATTTAATGTTAATATGTCTTACGTAAAGGGAAAGTAGCTATTTTAAAACATAAATAAAATTTAATATATTTAATTATACAATGTGAATTTAAAAGTATACATGTATATCCACTAAAAGCTAAAATGGATTTTTTAAAAATACCATTCCAAAACTGGGAATTTTGAAGACTGTTGATGGTATTACAGAGTAGTAACAGAAATTTAAACTATTGCGTGTGGAGAAGAAAGGATTTACTTATATGTTTAAAGATGCATTGAAACTGGTATAAGGGATAAGAAAATAAAACTGGCACTTATCAAACTAAATGCCAACTTTATATTTGATTTAGATGAATTTCTTTGATACAGACCAGATAACACAATTGAGTTACTTCAAAGAAAACAGAAAATATACAGTAAACACTTAAATCTATATCATTCTAAAAGAGCAGCAGCAAGAAAAAAAGTGTTTGTATTATATTAAAAGAATCACCAGTAGTCAATCTAGTTCTCATAATCTTTGGAAGTAGTCATGTAAACTATCTGTGTATGGGCTAAATGGATATTCTCTATTTTCCACAAGAAAATACCTTTTATTTGAGCTGCAACTGACCAGTTTCTGTCTCTCTCTCTCACAAGAAATTGCTTATTTTGAGCCTAATCCCACCCAGAATTTACGTAAAATCTGTGCATTCATGGAAAATAGTTGCATAAGGTTCAAGGTTCCCTTTAAAAAGATTTCTAAAATGATTCCTCTAGGCAGCAAGGATTTTTTGTATTAAGTGACTGGCAGTCAGTACTTCTGAGAAATATCACCTATTAAGATCTTTGAATTAGAAATGGATTTTTAAATGTCTCTAGTCCACGCTGGCAGTCTGGGATGTGAGACAAATTTCTATATGTCTTTTGTGGGTATTTTGCTTCTTTGATTTAGAAGCACAGTCTGCATTAGAATCAATTTGTATTTTGAAGTAATTTAGGCTTTATTCTGAACCTACAAAATGGAATTTTAAAACCAAAATGGCATTGGCATCTGAGCTGAATATGAGAGCTGTGCTCCCTTCTGGGGATATTCAAAAGATCTTAGGCATCTCAGAATGGGGAGTTTTCTGAGATAACCAAAATAATTCACTGAGGATATGGTCGTATTTAAATCAGACCTGATCTTTCAGGGATGTTGGTGCCACATTGCCACTACCACATAGGAGCTCCTCGAAAAGGAAACAGGAAACACCTGCTCCTTCATTAATTAATTAGATGTCACTTCAGAAGGAGGAGCTTAGCACAGATGTCCTGCCCATTTTCCCACTTCTGCTGATGTAGCAGTGGTGAGAGCAACATCAAAGGTATGAGTTCAGAGCCCTCTTGGGTAATGGACAACTTTTCAATTCTAGTAATGTGCAGGTATGTTGGAAGATGTTTGCTTTCCATCTAATTCAGTAAGCCAGAGAGATACGAGGAAATGCAGACTGAATCTGTAGGGAAATGCTTGGGTCATCCAGTTTGAAGGTGGAAATCCTGTGTTTCAGCTGTACTTGGAGCACTCTTTGTTTGTTCTGCATTAAGCAATCACTGCATAAATTACTGAAATACTTAGAAGAGGATTGGAGCACAGGCTGCAGGGCAGACAGAAAGGAGTTAAAGGTGTGTGTCATTAATGCATGTTAGTGGGACTTTGGTGTGAGAAATCCACTGAGCTGCTCAGCTCAGTCAAGGGGTAAGTGTTTTTGAGCACCTCAAGAACATTACTCTGTCACTTCAAGTATTGAAAGTAACATGTGTTATTGATTAATTATTTAAAAATTAGTGTTATGTGAACTTAGGAATTAGATGTTGGAGTTTTGAAGATCTAAAGTCAGAGCAGAGAAGTCCTGTTTTTATGTGTTTGTTATTAAGCATTTCTGGAAAAGCTTATGTATGAGTAATATGGC
>WEIT01013468.1:2048-17146 GCA_013389985.1 Dryoscopus gambensis | reverse complement strand
GTTCCTTTACAGATCCAGTGCTTTAAAAGGTTTTTTTTCTTAGTTTATTAATACTTACATCTGCTCCTTACACATTTCATTGGCTTTTTGTGCTCTGGTTTGTTTCTGTAATTGTTGAACAATAGCAGAGAGTCAGGAAAATTGCTTTGGATTGATTTGGAAGTAATTTTATCTTCCCATTTGCTATGAAAGGTAATTTTTTTTTCTTTGGAAAACCAAAATGCTTTATTTTTGAAAAAAACACCAAAACACAAATTTTCATGGATTTTTGAGCTCTAAGAATGTGATATTTAGGCATAACTTGAACTGAAATGCCATTTGTGAAACACTTAATTGTTTCACATGTATTTTAGAGTGTTTAAATTAAGTCTTCTCTAATTTTCTGTCTTTTACTTTTTTTCTTCTGAGTAACTTGATGTGACTAAAATAATTATTTAAATGGATATTTTTTGTGCTTTCTCTTCTTGGGAGGTTGCAGTGTGGAGGAGATGAAAATGTAAAAAAAATTTGAGGAAATCTTTTCCTGTTTCAGCTGGCTAGCTTCATAATTTTTATCTGCAGATAAATTAAGGCATCTTTTCAAAGCACCTGTCTCAAGTCATCTATAGTGAGGGAAGAAAAATTTAGGATCTTCCTACCCGCCAATGGATAGATTCAATAACAAAAACTCAAAGAATCCATCAATAATTCAAAGGAATTGCTGCTTTCACATACTTAATTCTGCCTTCTGTGCTATGGGTGAAAATCTGCCTTAGGCAGGTGATCAGCACTAGGCCTGTGTTCTGTCTAAATCCCACATCAAATCCTCCACGTTTTATATATATATATTCATTATCAACTCCTTCTCCATCCCACAGCAGATAATGTAGCACAAGTGGGGATAACTGAGTCATTTTCTCATTATAAACTACTTTACAATTCAATGCAAAAAGGAAAAAAAAAAAACCCACTCTACATTAATATGTATAAGAATTTTTAAAGTTGAGAAATGTTTCACATAGAAGCCAAGTCAATCTCCTTCACATATGTACTATTTTATTACAGAATTATACTTACAGTTTAGTTTCATGCTTCTGTATACTTCTACATGTTTATACCATCATGGAAATACTGTTGTGCTGGTAAATATCTTCAAATTTGATAATCTGGTGTACAAAACTATTGTTGGGTTGAATTGCTATTGATATTTATGAAGTAGAGACAGCAAAACCAGGATTAAATCAATAATTCATAATTAATTGTATATTCAAATTAAACATGCTTAAGATTCAGTGTGAGATTCAAATACATTTTGTGCATAAGTATATTTATTTCATGCCTGCATCACTGCATACTCAAATAAGCTATGTTCAGCTACCACATATGTGATGCGGGACTTGAATCACTACTTTGTACTTTGTGCAATTTTCTTACATACTCAATTTGCTGCATTATAATCCAAATACCTATCACCCAGGTAAATTTAGTGGGATTGAGGGAGGGGGAGCATTAGGTTTTTTTGAGTTTTGGGTTGTGGTTTTCTTTTTTTTTTTTTTTTTTAAATCTGCCTTAGCACTAGCAGTACTGAAAAATATACTGGTACAGAAAGAAATATGGTTCAGTAAATGCAGAGCAAAATTCTGACTCTGTTTAATCCGATGTTAAAACTCCAGGTGACTGAGAGCAACCCATTGATAACTCAATTCCAACAGTGCCCATTTTAGTTGTATGTGGCTCTTTTGCCAGGAACAAAAGTATAGATACTTTTTCTGATTAGTAAGGTATTCCCTACCTTAATCAGTAGAAATGGGTGATAGAGTCTGGATGTGGCTACTCCTTAACTTCAGATTACTAAATTCTGAGAGGGATGGTACGTAAAATGTGAGGGAATGTAACTTTTACAAAGTACGAGGAAGGTACATACTCCAGAGAAAACCTGCTTGAAATGGAGCTGGAAATTTCATGAGTTATTCTGCCCTCAGTCAGATGAAATTGTTTGAGTAGCCAAATGTTGCCATGTTTACATTTCAGCTCTGAACTGTCTCACACAAATTGCACTTTAAGTTTCTCATATGGTCATTTCCATCTTTACATGTCCCTCTAGCACTGGGTGTCTCTGAATGTGTCACAAGTACGTGGCTTCTCGTGTGCTCTGTCAGTTCAAGTAGGTTTCAGCTGCTGTAAAGGATGAGCTGTGAAGCCCAAATTACACAGTAGTGCCAGGAGACATACCTGGATGCAGCTAATCCTCTACTATCACAAGCAGACACATTACGGGCCTTTTTTTTTTTTTAATAAACTGACAAGTCACATCGTAGAAGTTACTAGGATTTATCCTTTGCTTGACAAGCAGTCCCCAAACCTCTCTGCTTGAACAGTCAGGAATTGTCAGCCCCCAGGTTCTACAGGAACACATTGCTTTGGGTAAATTTCCACAAGGAAGCTGGGCATCTTGCATAAGCACTGCATTGCTGCCAGCTGGCATCCCAAAGGGCTGACAGGAAGCAGAAGGCCTCAGGAATTCCAGCTTCCAGGCATGCTGTCCTCAGTTTTCTGGGATCAAAGTGTACATAGTTTGCAAGGAAATCAACACTAGAGTTGTCTTAATGACAGCAGAGTACAGAAGACATGTTTTTGCAAGGAATTGTAAAATCCATGACTTTTAAAGTTGAGGTTAACTAGATTTTTATAATATTTACCTGCTCTCTGAAACAGGATTATCATTCTCAGTTATGTTAAAATAGAAACCTACACATTCCCTTCAGAGAGAAGAAGCTTCTTTCAACTGACCGTGAGATCTAACTATTCTAAGTTTTGGTAAAGATCGCCGTGGACATGACAAAGTCTGATCGCTTCTTTTGCTTTCTTTGTAGCTCAGAGAGACTCTAAAATGTCACTTGGTACTTGTGTCATCCCACAAAGCATTCAGATCTCTGACCTTCTGTGGATGCTGCTGTCCGCTGCTTTTCTTCTTACCTTGTGTACTTCTTTTTTTTTTTTTTACTTCCAGCACACAGTAATGTTGTTCTCAACCATCGGATGCTGATGATTGGCAGTTTATGCTTTTTCTGTTGAAAAGAAATATGGCAGCTCATGAAAACTTATTAGGATCATTGTCAACACGATGTATTTCAGAAATACACAAATAATAAATTGCTGGCAGAATAGTAAGATACATTTGATGTGAGTCACTGAAGAGAATTTTGTCTATGCAGCCATTTTGTATATGAAACAGTAATTCCCTTCTTTTTGTGTATGTCTTTATATAGAAAACTAACCTTTTTACCAAAATCCCCTGTTATTTGATTGATTGTGCTTTGTTTAGGCTTATTAGTTAGTTTTGGGTTTTGTTGTGTTTATTGTTGATTTCTTTTTTAGGTGTCCTTGCAATAGTAAATGGTAAATTTTTGAGGTAACAGTAAAGTTGAAATGAAATAAAATAACCTACATGGTATGCTTCTTTTGTCCTGTGGCTCCACTAGGGCATGTGCTTTTATTAGCTAATGTGGCAAATTCTCTCTGATTCTGATTGCATTTTAAGATTTTTTCTGTTTTGAAGCAGTCATGCAGTACAACAGGTACAGTTTACCATCAATTCTGCAAGACATCTAAAAAAAAGCTCCCTGTATTTAATTACAGTTAGGTTTTTATTCTGAAAATCTAGAGCCATTTTAGTTTTGCATATACAGAAAATTGTACCGTTTCTTTTAGAGATGTTGTTTGGTTTGTGATGGAGAAAATACAGAGTAATCCTAAACTATTATTTTCTGTGGTAGTAATTGTATTTTCAGAGTCTACTTTAGTTTTGTTGTCTATATTTTTTTTTTCATAAGAGCATCAAGAGAGTAATTACTGGAAAATTCATGTATATACACACACACATATATGCACACACCATATATGTACCTTTATAGCAGAGTTCTTTGTGGATCTCTGTCAATTTTGCTTTGCTTCAGACCTCTCTATACATAAAAACCCATTGACAAGAAGAGAATCAAATCTCTACAGATATCTTCTATAAAATACTTTGCTTTGGATGCATGTAAAGACAATTTTGTTGACACAAAGACCATTTAAAGTGATATAAACTTGTTTTCCATTTTATCTTCAACATGACCAGTTAATATTGAGCCAGTACACATTTTCCTCTGTGTCTATACCATTATTTTTAATTAGTTAAAAAATTAACTTAAACTTTTCAGGTCATGCCTGCTATTAATACCATTCTACTTATAAATTCTTGGCTGCACTTGGGTTTTCTGTGCCAGTTTTCTTTCTTATGTGTTAATGGTAATGGAAGTGATCAGGTATTTAGAAAATATGACCTATTAGCAACAAAGAACTAGACAAGATAGAAGAGTACATTACAGTAGTCTCTAGTTTCAGATTGTACTCTTTGCTACAGATTGCAAAAAACTAAAAAAAGATAATTAACTCTTCTTGGTTTTGCTAGTGAATATGGGGAAATAATGGGCAGAGGTGGAGTTTTAGATTAAATAAGAATTTTGGTAAAAAAGCTGAGAGTGCTGTTTTCGTCTATCTTCATTATTAGACGATTTTAAGATTGGACAAATATTGGCTGGAGATGGTTTAAACGTAGATGATCTAGACATTATCAAGACTACAGAAGCATGTCAAGAGACAAAAATACAATTTATTTGTAGAGAAACATAGGACCACAGCTGGGGTAGTAGCTGTTTAACTAAAATTGGTAGTACTAATAGAGATATATACTGACGTGTAAATATACAGATGTATACTGATAGATTAGGTTGTCCAGAGAAGCTGTGGCTGCCCCATCTCTGGCAGTGCTCAAGCCCAGGCTGGATGGAGCTCTGAGCAACCTGGTCCAGTGGAAGGTGCCCCTGCCCATGGCAGGGGAGTAGAACTGGGTGATCTTTAAGGTCCCTTCCAACCCAAACCATTCTATATGAGGACCATGTCACTGTTAATAGCTTTAAGGCAGCTGAAATTTCTTCAGAAAGTGAGATTTAGTCACTCCAAAGTAGGCTAAGCATTTTAGGGCGCTTTTCTAAGAAAACTGAAGTCCTTGCCTGAGATAAGTGGCAGGCACTGGAGTACAGGAGGCCGTGTTTGCTGGTGAAAGCCTCAGGTGGTGGGAGCAGCTTGGTTTGCTCACCCACCCTGCAAGTTTGTGTTGGGTTTATCCTGAGGAAGGCTGCCAGGGACGTCCTGCAAGGAGGGCAGCTCAGAACTGAGTTTTAAAGCCACTTTGGAACGTAAATATAAGTGCTTTTGGGCCATTGCTGAAAGAAATTTCAGTGCTGGGGGAATTCATGGGACTGTTGGACAAACAGAAAGCTGGTAGGGTGTTAATGTTGATAATTCCTTTGTGAATTTCACTGTGCAGAGACTAATAGTTAGATCCTATGAACAGGGCTTGGCAAAGACAGAATTCCTTAACAGTGAGGCTTGGGAAAGGGAACTGATGCTTAATAAATTGATACAACCTTCCACCCTCTACAAATACGCCAGCTGAAAAAAAAATACTTGACAATGGAAAAAAAAACTTCAACTTGCTTTTGAAACACTGAAGTATTTTACTTGACCTGGAACAACTGTGAACTGAAACATTCCTAAACCAAGTGGTTTTTTTTTCTTGCAATTGGATTGGGCTGGCGGTATACACAGTGGTAGTGGCTTATCCAACTGGGAATAGCTTAAGCTCACTGGATCCAGGTTTATGTCTACCCTTGGATGAAGCAGTGATACTCAGGTTTTTACCAAAGAGAGATTAGATAGTTGAAATTAAGAAATCATATGAATTTGAGAATTTATGCCTAAAATATGCTATATTATGTGTTTACAAGAGTGTTTACTCATTTCTCATTTAGGCAATTTCACAACCAAGAATGTTATTTAAAAAAAATATTGACTGACTTGTGATCTCTAGGTCAAAAGCAGATTTTCTGTGTGGTGACGATGAAAAACCAAACCAAATCCTAACTACTTAGAACTTGCATATAATTCTTGTGGACATGACTTGTTGAATTAAAGCTAGGCTAAGGCTTTAAATACAAATTTTCTGTAAAGTGTTGGGGACTGTCTTTTGTACAAGGCTGATAATGTTGGATACAGCAGAAGGAAATAAGTTGCTTAGGAAAGAATTATCCCTTACCGATAGTTTGAGTACTATCCACCTTCAGTCATAAATCTTGCAATGCAAGATGTCCTGACCTCTGTGAAATTGAAGCCAATTAGGAATAATCTCTTTATGGCTTTTATTTGCAAAGAGATGTAGGGGCGAAAGGAGTGAATAATACCCTTACATCAGAATGCTTTAAATACCCTCACAGACAGAGGTGACATGTTGATGGAGCAATATGGCCTTACTACTTTGGACTACCTGTCTTCAAATTATAACTTAAAAAATTCCAAGTTGATCTCCTTTTACAAGCAAAATGGCTCAAAAAGGGGAAAAAAGAGTGTTGTAATTATAAAGATTTTCCTCAGATGACAGTTGTCTGCAAAATATTGACTGGAGCTCTTCTCAGCTGTTTACTGTACAGCTTAATAGACACCACATTCCTGAAAACACAGTGGAATTTTGATTGTGGCATAGAGCTATTGACATGATCTTTACCATTTGAGAATAGCAGAAAATATCTAGCAAGCAAAATGGAGATGCTTATGTTAACTTTATCATTCTGACAAAATTCTTTGTTATACCTGGCCTTTGTGGTCCCTGGAAGTTCTCGAGGATATATAAAAGTTCAAATAAGAAGGCCAACATCATCCATCAACTCTGCCATGGGCAGATAGAATAGGCTGTGTCTACCTTCCTCTCCCAGCACTTCAAAAGCTGTAAAGCAGGGTCAAGCCATATTCATTGTTATGACCCTCTAGTGAGGTTACATGAGGCAACTCAGAGAGAGAAAAAAGACGTCCTACACAGGAAAAGAATCTCATCTAATTCATCTATACACGTCAAGGATAGTGTCAGGAACCCTATCACAGCATTATGTTTGTAAATGTCTGTGCAGTTTTGACTCATTCAGAGAAAGACATGAAGATAATGATACACCATTATTCAGCCACCTCAGTAAACTTTGATTTAACAAGTAGCATTTAAAAGAATAAATTTATGTGTTAACCAGCATCAAATAAATTGTGGAATTACATTGAAACAAACATAAAGATAATAATAAATACACAGTGGCAAAATTCACCTTTCTTTGAGCTCTCACAAAAAGCCAGGCAAGCAATGAAAATATCTCCCTGCGTGTACAAAAGGGCTGCACTTCACACTGCCGTCTGTAGAACTGTGTCGAAGTAACCTTGTTTTGGTCTGTGTCTGGTGACAACATTGCAGGGTGGTGATTAATACTGCATTGCCCTGCTTCCAATGCTCTGCTCAGGTGCTGAGGCACAAAACTGTTCCTCGTGCTACGCCAGTCAGAGATAAAGCGGGAGCTCTGTCTCGTCTCACTGAAGCTGTTCCGTTTAATGTCCAGCTTCTGATTCAGTGTGAGGAAAATGCAAAGAGCTGGCGACTGCCCTGCTCAGGCTAAGTTATAGTAGCTTCTGGGAACAGGTGACATGACAGCCTAAGTACTGTGTGAGGGATACAGCCCAACCTGTTTCACGGCATCGTGTTTCAGCAATGTGTGTATGAGATGGATTTTATTGGATTGAGTGCAGCATCTGTGTGGGTGTGGAACAGAGGGAGTACTTTCTTAATGCTTTTTTTCCTGCTTTTGATCAAGCAAAACCAGAAAACCAACACAACAGCTAAAGCAAAGCAGACGAGGAGTGCAGGCCTGAAAAATCCCAAAGAAAATGAGGGAAAAGACATTCAGAGCTGTGAGCGGATAAAATATTTCTTACACTTTGTCATATACATGGCCAGAATCAGGCCTTTAAATACATATATATCTATCGTACATGAGCAACACCAAATTAAAGAAAACCCTAATTCTGTCATCTGTTTCTTCTGAGGATGCAAGTTGTATCATTTCACTGTTCCACTCAAGAAGGGTAATGATAGCTGGTATTTATTACAAGTTAGCAAAATACAAACCATGCATTTGTTCTAACCTGATAGTCATGGAAGTTTATAGCTAACACTAATAAAGAATGAATTCTCGTTCTTCTGTGTGGATGAAAAGTGTACGTGAAGGTAATGCCACTACTGGGACACTGCCTATAGGCAATTAAGGGAGAAAAGGAAATATTTAAGCACTATCAGAAGACCTCATGGGCTTATAGTAAAGATACAGAGCATAATCACGTCTGTTAATTGTGCCAAGTTCTGCCTCTCAAAACTGAAGCTGAAGCCTGTTGTCCTTGTGATATTCTGCAAAAGAAAACACTATTTATGTGGCATTAAGAAATATAAGGATTATTGTCCTTTTAGACAGCTTCTCTTCTCAGCTGTCTGGCATTCTAACTTGCCCTGTTAAACAAAAGGGGACCACATATTCAGTTGTTTCATTTTCAGTTTTATTATTTTTCCTAAGGGTTTTTTTCTCCCTCTTGCCTACTGTTATTTGACACATATGGACAATATTACTACAATATGTATAAATAATTTCTTTAAAACCCACAGATGGACAACAGCTATTTCAAACCTGTCTTACTGAAGGAAAACAAGGGCCAGAAAGAATAAAAATATGCCCACTAAGAAAAATAAGACTATAAAAATGAAGTGTAGGTATGACAGATCATTTAAAAAGGAAAGAAAAAAAGTAGTGTTGGGAGAAATGTAAAGCTGCTGCCAGGGCTGTACACAAGTTAGCTTATGATGTAATCTCAAATACTATAATCAGATCTTATTGTAATCATATGTAGGTGTTCCCCAGAAAATGTTAGCAGGGTGTATATATGGCTAATGACATTTATATTTTTGTAAATATATAAGTATGATAGATAAAATAGAGGGAGGGATAGGATTAAGCCAGCCTGACAAGTTTTCTGGCAATAGAAACCAGCTATATCAGACACAAGAAAGACACCAAAAAAACCCCAGATCTCCTTACCACTCTTTAGTCTCTAAGACTGCATGGTAATTAAATCTTTATCTGTGAGACAGGAGAATTAAAGATAAATAATTAAAAGCTGACAAGAGTCTCATATGCACAGGCATTTGAAAGTGGCCAAATCTATTGTTTGTTCTAATTCAGGTCTAGGTATCGATAAGTCGTGAACAAAATGGACACGCTGGCAAGGATGAGAGTGGGTACCAGGAAAAAAGCACAAAACCCAAGAAGTTATCCCAGAATTTGTTAAAAATGATGGATTTTCCACTGTGTACAGGGAAAATTAATGTGCTTGGCGCTGACTCAGAAATTAGGGATGACAGGCTGCTGTTGACCAGCCAAAGTTTGAATAGCGAACTACCAGTGTAATTTTCAATATTAAATCTCCATTTCATGACAGTGAAAAACCTCATCCTACAGAAGATGTTCCCATGTAGTTAAGGGTTCACATGGCAAATAACAATTGAAAGCACATTAAGATGGGATTTCTGGTGGTTTGCAACAAGAGGTACAAGGCCTGTGTTGAAGCTTTGTATATTTGCTAGCATTGCATGATTTGCAAAGGTTGGAGATAGCTAAATATCCTTATCTTTTGCAAACACAACTACTTGATGGTACAGCATATAACCAGAAAAGTGGTGTAGCCCAAAAGTGATATAAGGTGGATTCACCTCAGATATGGCACAAATTAATCTCATTGCCATCAGAAATGGTTGAACTTTCCAAAAAGATGTCTCATTCTACTCATTAGTTGTTACTAATGCAACAGCAGTTTGAATAAAACATATAGATAAAAATGTGAATTTCCCTTGGCTTTCGGTGTAAAGCTATTAATTATTTATCATCTTTTGCAATATTGCATTTCCATTTTTGTTTCATATGACAACTTACACTAATTGCTTAGGGTGCTCACTATCATAGGCAGATTTTACATTTATTTGCTGTAAATCTCTGTTTAAAGCAAATGTGAAGTTTATTACCGTCATCTTCATCAGTCAATATATTTTACTAAAATACTGAAAAATCCCCTTGAAATTGCTATGTGTACAAGTCCAAGTAGATAGTGACTGCAAAGGGAATGTTTTTGCAAACTATGGCTTTCTCAAAAATGTAAGTGATTGGAAATTTGTGATCTTCAGCAGATTTTAGATCAAAAATAGTTTCATGTTCTATTTACATTTTGGTAAACCACTCTATCATTGATAGTAGTAAATTAGTAAAGTATTAACAGAGGACAATTACAGAATGTTTTTTTTTAGTCTATGGGAAATGCATCTAGACTGGTGAAAAAATAGATATTGGGCAAGATTTTGGTTTTATTCTTCATTTCTTTGATGCAACTGAAGGCACCAAAGCAGATAAGGAATTTGACAGCAGAGAAAGATGCACCTTTAGGACTTCTTTTAATCTGGGAAACAGCTAGGAAGAAAGAACAGTGTGATTATAAAACCAAATGTAGTCTAAAGTAAACTTCTAAATGCTGGGTTAGAAATCAAGCTGACACTGTGTGCCTTGCGGACAGGAGCACCAGTGTGATCCTGGGGTGCATCAGGGTGGCCAGAAGGCCAAGGGAAATGATCCTGCCCCTTCAGTCAGCCCTGGTGAGGCCACATCTGGAGTGCTGTATCCAGTTCTGGGTTCCTTGGGACAAGAAGGGCAAGAAGCTACTGGAGAGGGTCCAGCAGAAGCCAAAAAGATGGTTAAGGGACAGGAACATCTCTGTTATGAGGAGAGACTGTGGGATCTGGTTAGTGAAGACAAGATCTTGTGTTCAATGCCATGAAAAAAGAAATGAGGCAGAATGGAAAAAATTACTCTGGACAAAGGAGGGATTTGACTTTAACCATCAGGTTTTAGTTGTCCCAATCTAAATGGAACACAAACTGCTGCTGTTAATGTGGTGTTTGATAACCATTATGTGCTTCTTGTATCAATTGCCACAAAACACCACATCACGTTTTCTATCATACAGGCTACAGTCAAACAGAACTAGGAAAGATTTCTGACTGGATTGGAAAATAAATATCTGAGATCTACTCAATTTGCAGCAATATCAATGCTTAAAAATTGACTCTTTTTTTCCTCCCTTAAAAAATGCCCTCTTTCACAGAAACCTCAGTTTTTCATCAACATTCTGGTGAAAAGTCCCCAGATGAATCTGTTGACCAGTATGTTTCACACAATGGCATCTGTCTGTCTGGAAGTAATAGTCTGATACATATTCTGTAATGAGGATAATGTCATTGTCTCAGGGAACATACAAAAAAGCATATTGGAAAGTGTTTTTTACTTGACTGAATTTTCTTGTCCAATTCACATCTCAACTTCTCTGATTTTTTAAAATTTTCTTTTCCTGAAGGGTAAACATGGGTTATGCTCCAATAATGAACAAAGTAAAATGCAGTTTGTGGGAATGCTGCTCAAACTGACAAGACTATTTTACCTACTGGCTTTATGGGAAGCTTTTCATGGTTCCTTTTTTGAATATATGCTATTTGCTCCCAGCTGGAAACACTGTCAACTTCACATCTCCTGAGGTCTTTAGAGTCCTGGGAAATGAAGCTGAAACAGAGTATTGTTAGTTGCCATACTATGATGTGGAAGGTTGGTAAATGTGAGGCAAATTACATAATATTGGTATACAAGTCACTTTTCTCATGTACAGTAAATTGCAGCACAAGGGTGCATAAAAGTAATTAAGTGATTTGTGAACCAGGCTCTAGATATATTCAAAAATTACTAAGGTGAATTACTTCTTAGATTGTAAGATAATTATAGCACCAGTCTTCTACTCATCAACAATGCAGTCCTCATACAGGCACAATTGCAATGGAGTGCTGTTTTTTTGTATGTGGCCCACACTCTAATTAGCACATTCTAATTTCAAGCTTAAAAGAAAACCACAAGAAACATATGGCTTATAGCGTTTTATTATTAACAGCTAAGCTGTGTGTCTCACTGTGAGACAAAAAGCCAATCTTTCTTTTCTTTGATTCAGCCTTGCTCCCTGCTTTTTTATTTCTATCAGATAATTAAATAACCCAAACAAGATGAAATTAGTTACTTAATTTCTTTAGGAATTAGAGGTAATTTAGATTTAAGGAACTATTTTTTGGAGTACTTGAATGTTTTGTTTATAACATCTTAGCTCAGCCTGTTTGTTCACTCATTCCTTTTCATCGGCAAGATTTAAAACCAATCAACGACGCCCTGAATTCTGGCTATATTTAATGAAAGAAAATGTTTGGGGTTTTTTGCAGTTAAATGCTCCTTACTTTCCAAATCTCTCTCCATTCCACCCTATTTTTAAGCAGCACGTTAATAGTATTAGACTGCTAAGCTGAGGATGTTGCTAATAGCAGAATCACAGAGCACACTAATTACTTGCAGAGAGGTCACAAAGGTTGGTGAGAGACAGATTCTGATAAGGTGGGGCAATTGCAATATTCATGACTTCCTTTTTTGTTCCTCTCTAACTTTTTTCCTCTGAAACGCTCACAAGTCTGTGCCCGTATCGCCGATGAAGGGTAAGACATCTTCATTTAAAAGGATCTTTCTTGGTGGATTTTTGTGGTGTAAAGCAGATGGCAGTGCTCCTACTGTCTCTTCAGAAGTGAATACATTAAGGGTAGTGCCCCACTGGCTCTTTGATGAGACAGGTCTGAAATCATCAAAGGCTGGCCCTCTTCTTTCCATCAAAAAAGTACAAGCAGGGCCTACAGAGACCACTGTCTTTGGAAGATGATAGCAGTAATTAGCCTTTGTGATAGATAAATCTTCATCATCTGATGATCAAAGACAGCTAAAATTACCAAATTACATGTGGCAGTTTTGTAACATGAATAAAATGAGGCAACTTTATAATCTCTATGATCTTGTTATATAGAGTGCTAACTCTTTTTTAAGTGCATTTTACATTAGTTAGGTTAGCTGTTTCAAACCCAAGAGCTTATTTTTTTTAGCAATATTTTTTATTTAAAAATTTATTTGTGATGCAAGAAAACAATTTGATAAAAGGCAGGAAATAGAGGATCAGCATAAAGTGAATGGGAAAAATTTGTTTTTACTGGTTTTCCCTTTTCTTTTTTCTTCCCCTTTTTTTTTAATGTGCCATTTTTTCCATCTTTTCCACTCTTGCCATCCCCATTACAGCCTTATTAGGAGTAGCATTTTCTGGCAGGAGGTGGGACTCCAAGACCTCCCTCAAGACAGTCCTATCTGAAAAACAGCAGCAGATGACCCAGCATGACCAGCTCGAGAGCAAGCTGTGATTTTTGTAACAGAAGACAAGAACTTCATTCCTGTGCTAATAATGAAATCTCTTCAGTGAAGAAAAGCACTGAGAGTTTGAGGGTCTAGAAGCGTGTTGCAATGTAGGAATCTTGTGAGGGGCTTCTGTCCCTGCGAAGTGAAGGTCCTTATTACCGTGATCTGTGTAGATAATTTTTTTTTTTTTTCCATCCAAACTAAAATCCCCATCTTTTAAGTCGAGGGAAACACTTTGATGTTGTTACTGGTGACACATTTCTGGGCAAGATACACCAACTTTGGGACGGAAAAACAAAAAGGTATTGCATGGGGTGAGTAGTGCTTTCTTTTAAGAGCGCATGGGTGCATGCACTGCAGTCTGTTGGGAACATAAGGGCTGAGTGACTTTAAACATGGTGATGCTGAGCCTTGTGATACATAACGTCAGGCAGCTCATTTCTAGAGTTTCCGAATCCTGGTGTAAACATATTGCATTCATCCTGGCAGGAATCCTGGAAGAGGATCCAGTGTAGCCAGGGTGCTGCATATGGAGCCAAAAGGCAACCTGCTCAACAGGAAAGCCTTTACAAACAGGGGTTTGGGAAAGCATGACATCATGAATAATTTAAATTGATCTTTTTCACTTATCACCGAAGTGCTGTGAGATTACGGTTTGGGATTTAAGCAACTAAATGCCACTTAAATCTGGTGCTAGGCTTTTATTTCCTGTTTGGGATCCAAGTTTGTGTTTAACTATCTTTAGGAACTTTCTAAATAAAGCAACAAAATAATAATAATAAAAAAAGAGGTAGCACTCTTTGAGTGCTACCATCCAGTCCTGATAATGACCTGAAAACTTCAGGGTCATATATACCACTTTACTCGCTGCTTTCAGATGATAATAGCTATGCATTATTATTATGTAAAAAATATGAATGTACAGTATGCTCTGGGAGGGAATAACTTGTTGCCAAGGTTACTGAGTAGAATACATCCCCAATATACAGGCAGTTTTAAAAAAGAGAATGCTAAGACAGTTAGAGAAGAGAGGAAGAAGAATGGTGGAGTGCTAGAAGGTATATAAAAATATATTTCAGGTTTTTTATGCAACAAGAGAGTTCTTGTTTCAGTCAAATATAGACTAATTTCAAGCTCTTTGAAAATTACTATTATTTCATGATCATAGTTTCGTTGTTTCACACCATGCTCAATTTTATCTACTAGAACCCAAGGTTTTACTTACCTGTGTAAGATATGTTTGTGACTAAGTAATTTGAAGAAAAAGGATATTTTTGCAGTGTAATTCAATATTAAAATAAGATAACTTTGTTTGAGTGTACAACAAATATTTTTGCAGTAAAATTTGAGTACGGGCCTAATCTTTTTATAGTCTTATTTTGAGCCAAAAGTCCTGAGCGTGTTTCTGTCCCTTGGCTGCATACAGCAGTTAGTTTGCTGAACCAAGGACACATCAAAGGGAAGCGTCACGGGAGAGGTGAAGGACAGAATTAGGGTGAGTTTGTGATTTGGTGGTACTAGCATAATTCCTTGCCTTTCTGACAAAGAACTAAAGGTTTTCCTTTTAGGAAGTACTTGGGCTCCTGCTTTCTCAAGCCTAGATTTGCAATATGGATATACAGTGCAGCAGTTATTGAACTGTGTAGGCTTCATGTTTTCCTCATCATTGGGATGATAATGGACAACGAAATGCATTAAAAAAAAAAAAAAAGAAAGCATGACTGGACAGAAGTACATTTGCCTGAATGAATGTGAAGGCATTAATTCAACTTAGTTCTTCATTCCTGGTGGTTCCTAGGGAAAAAGTTATTGAAAGTTATAGCTATGCTGGCATGCTGAGACATGTTCTACAGC
>WEIT01013463.1:14026-97132 GCA_013389985.1 Dryoscopus gambensis | reverse complement strand
AGAAATACTAGATTCCTCTACTTCTCTAATTAATAAAATCTTTGCTTTTTAGTTTCTGCCTCACACTTTTCCTCTCAGACTCTTCTCTGTTTTAAGTGGTGTGGGTGCTCTACAGAAGCTACTCCTGATACACAGCCAGTCCAGATTGCTGTGCACAAACAGGTTCCTTAAACGTTACAAAAGACATAAAAGCGACATGTAATTTTTTTTTTTTTAACTGAGGAAGAGAGTTGCATTTGTAGCTGTCTTGGTGGAATTGCATTTTAGCAGCTAAGGGGAAATTTCTGTAAGGTTTTTTCCAGGCAAATAAGTAAATTGAATTGCAGGGGTAACATGGATAGATATCCTTGTTTCCCTCTTCTGCTAAATTCCTTCACACTGGCTTCTCCCTCACATCACCAAAGCTTGGCATGACCTTCAGATGTTCAAGATGATGAGGGCTGGATGTGGCTCTCTGCAGAGCCAGCTGTTGTTACTCCCAAACTGGCCAGAAATAGTGGCCAGAACTTTCAGAAGCAAGGAATGCCTCTCCCTCCTGCAAAGCAAAAGCAAAGCACGGGATTTCTGGGCTGTCAAGTTTCTGCTGACCCCAGAAATGCAAGGACACAATGTCAGTCTCAGTCTGAACTACCCCAGGAAGGCTTTGCCTGTGTCTGCTGATACCTCAGCCAGCCTGCAAGTGGACATGGTCTGCCAGGAGATGCCCTTTGAAAGTGTGTCACACACATACTAGCTGGNAGCTGGGAGTAACGTTTCAAATGCTTGACCAGTTGCATTTCTGGAGCAGAGACGAAAGTTTTGAAAAGCTTTTCATGTTCTTAAAAACATAAATGATCTTCAGATGCTGGAAATTAATGTTAATTCTGATGATTCTGCTGTAGTTATGTGTGGATCATCCCAGTGTTTTGTGTACATCTATCAAGAAAAGTAACTTTGTCCTGGTGGCTTGATATGAGCTGTACATTTTAGGTTACTTCCATGAGAAATTTATTAAATTTTAGATTGTTGTTTCTGCTTCGGTTTGACTCATGGCTTTGAATATTATCATCATCATAAGAGAAATTTTTTAAATTTTAGATCATTGTTTCTGCTTTGGTTTGACTCATGGCTTTGAATATTATCATCATCATAAATACTAATCATCAAACTGCTGTGAAAATCCAAGAGAAGCATTTCCATTGGCAAGTTTGGGATTTATTTGGGTGATATATAGCTGGACATTCACATTTTCACTTGATCTTCATCCATACTAGACATCAAGGATTTCAAAATCAGATGTCTAAAATGTTTGCCATGTCTGTAATAGCCCTGCCTCTTTGGGCTCTGAGTAGACCCTGCAGGCTCTGCAAGCTGCTCTAAAAACATCCTTCTATCCACACAGGCATGTTAAGGCATGACAGCACAGCAGTAAGACCACAAAATACCTTTGCCTTGGGAGAGGCAGATCTTGGAGTCAGTCTTCCAGCTTTAAGGGAAGCAGAAGTTGTTTTTGAAGAAATATTTATTGAATTCTAATTAAAACAGCAGTTTCTCTGTTACTGTAAAACAGCTGGTTTTTGATATTTTTAACAATCTGCCTCCTGGCACAAATTGATCAAAACAAAATTAGTATCACTTTCCACTGAATCCTGAATTCATAGATGTCTCAGCAAAAACAGGAATATTGGTTCTTGAGCAGAGCGATCTGGCTGGGGACTCTGTCCCCTATCCCACATTGCTGAGGAAACTGAAACAGGGAATTGATACCTTGAAATAAGGAGTCTTGTTGTTGTTTTACTTTGTGGTGTAATCCACTGAATCCTGATTTCTGATGTGTGTGTGTGAGTATGGCTTGCTTTTCAAAAGGTAAAAAATTTACTTAGTTTCTGGTTGGCTTTTTTTTTTTCTGTTGGGAGTGGTGGAGTGGTTGCTTTTTTTAATTAAAAAAACCTTAGCAACTGAGAAAGAAATCAGCTTTCGAAGTCTGCCCACTGAGGGTTCTNATTAAATTATTTTAATTTTCAAGCAAAATCCTTTTAGGAGAATTTTAATAAGCTTGTTTTCTTTTTCATTCCCAGCCCCTCACTGCATAGGTATTTACTCCAGCCATATGTTTCTGATACTGTACATTTCAATAGTTTCCTGGATTATGCACTGCATTTTTTCCATTTATGAAAACCTTTCCAGCTCTGAAATACAGTGACCAGGAAAATACTCATTTCACTGCATAGAAGGAAAAACCATCTTGAGTTAGCTGAGACTTGGGGATAGATGGAGAAGGAAACTAACAGTATCTGTCACTTTGATTTACTGCAGAAGTCAACAGTTCTCTGACAGGAATCAAATGTGACTTGGTAATGTAGAGTAAATGGAGACTGTGACGATTGATTTCACAGTGAAGATAAATTCTCATGAAATGAACATAATTGTGTGTTTATGAAAAGGCTGTGTTGTGAAATAATTAAATTATTTTCATGTTACTTTCTCATTAAATCTTAAAAAAAACAAAAAAACCCCGTAAGGGTGGGAAAAGGAAAACTTTGCTTGAAATAGTTACAGTATTTCTTAAAGAACAGGGAGGTTAGGTTTGTTTTTCAGCAAAGTAAGTAATATATTTAAAGTTTTTGAATGGGCCATCTATTTAATTTATAGACACTGTGGAAGACCTTTGCAATGGACTCCTCTAGTTTACTTATGTTGGGAGTACTAGATATTAAAACTAAATAAATTCAAATGAGTGCCCTGTGATTCCTGGACCATTTTTGGCTGTGTCCATCTACATGAGTCTGCCTTTAAGCAACTGAAGTTGAGCTGTAGGGTCAAGCAGTGTGTGTCTAAACGTAAAGCTGTCAAGTGAGTGCTATTTTGTGTTAATCATCTTCTCTCCTCCACAGGAAACTCGTGGCAAGTCTGGGGGTTTTTAGACTGGAAAAAGAGATCAAATATATTGAGTATTTTAAAATCATTATGCTATAGGGAAAAAAAAAAAGAATGTTTGCAGTACTGCTGTAGAACGTAACTGTGAAGCTGTGTAGATGTAGCCGCTGATGGGCTTTGTCAGGCAGAGCTAAGCACGGAGGAGAGGATTTTGTTAGCATCTCTGCTCACATTCAGTAGATTAACCTGTCATGTTCTCATTGCTGAGTGTGTAAGACTCCTGTTCAGAGCTCAAGAACAAAGAAAACAAATTTTGTGCATCCCAGAAAGTTTACTTTTCTTACAGGATTTCATTCCAAACACTTGATTTATTCTCCATGTATTTCTTACAAAAATTACTCACTTACTGGTGCTTTTTCTGTTAACCCAGTCTGTAGCCTGGGACAAGAATTGTAGTCTTAAATGTGTCTGCCTTACGGATCTGTGCAACAGTCCCACCTCTCCATCTCCCCTAAGAAGGGCAAGCAGTCATTATTTCTCATGATCTCGCCATGTCGATTGTGACAGGATCCATGTGGCACTATTTTGATAGATAGTCTGTTTTTCTACAGTAATCTCTTGCCTTTGCAGTAGTGTAATTACACCTTTTTCCTGATTTACTGGTCAATAAATTGTTGTATTACTGTATTACAACTCCATTTATATACTACGTCTCTTTTAATTAAAGAAATTATGATGAGTAAAAAAACCTGTCTTCATTTACTACATGCAGAGAAAAAGACTTCCTTTCTACATCTCCAACTCTGGAGAGATGAATTCTCTTTTTTTTTAAGGAGTAGAGATTCTACTAGGTACAGGTTTTGGGGTTTATAAATGGTAGTAGGCTGAAGTGTTTGTTGAGTTGGTGAATTTTCAAGCCTCCTGTACCAATATGGGGAGTAGGAACCACGGAGTGAGGAAGGGTTACCTGGTGGAGAGTCCCTGATCAGCAGCCTTTCTCTGTTTCTCTTCAGACTTACTCCTTTCCTTGGAGCCAAAGAAGCAGAACCACTGTGTGAAATTCTGCCTTCCTTGCAGAGGAAGATGCCACCAGTTCTCCTTGTCTGTTACTTTCCCGCCCAACCAGGGCCCAGATGAAATCGAGTTACACTGTTGCTTTCCTCACCTCTGTGGTCCTGTATGATAGAGGTGTGTGAGGAGCAAGTGCAAAGCACGAAACTGTTCATTTTGCTTTCACAAGAGTAGGTTCCTGAGAGCCAAATGCCCCCCAGTAATCATGAAGCTGTGGGACAGAACCTGCCATCCTTGCTCCAGAGCTGACTGTCTGGGGCAGGCTTGTAAAAACAGATCTTTAATCTGACAAACAGATGAATGTCCAGAGGAGAGCGAGCAAAAGGCCATTTTGAGGGCACACAATAGGACTGAAAATAGAACTGCCAGATGAGGAATTTTAGCTACTGGCTCCTAAATACACTCTGTCTGTCAGGAATCATATTGCACAGGGAGCTGTGTTGTCTAGTAGGACCCAGGAAAAGTACACTGTGTCTACTCAGTGAAAGGTGTCACTACATATTTTGGATATATGTTGTTTGGCTGTGTGTTGCTCTAGAAGGGGATGGAGCAAAAGGTTTTTTCTGGGACTCCAAACGTACTAGAGCTTTAAGTACTGAATTTCTTGCCATGGGCAGCAACTGGTTAACTGCTATCCATATATAAGGGAAATTGGGCAAGAGCCAAAATAAAGGGAACTAGTGGAAGGAGACCGGGTCAGAGGAGGTGTTGGATAGACGCCAGGCTAAAGGAGAAAGCCTAAAATGAGATGTATGTTTAGTTACTGTTTTTGAATTACTCAGAAAGCTAAGCCCCAGGAAGAGCTGGACTGTAGGCTATTCAGAGCCCTCTCTGTTCGAAATGGAGGAAAGAGAATCTGCTTAATTAAAAAGCCCTATAAATTTAATCCAGAAATAAAGCTGCTAACATTTCTAAACAAACTCCTAAAATGCTGGAGAATACAATATGTAAGAACAGGAAAAATATACAAACCCAAGAAATAGCTAGCCTTTATTGCCAACTGCTTTCCCTTAAAAAAAAAGGGGGGAAAAAAGGTTGGGGTTTTTTTTCTGGAATATATTCTTTTTTGTCATTATTGACAAATATTCTTTGCATGACAAATAAGAGATAGTATGGTGCAGGTATTGAGATTTAAAACTGCTATTACAGAGTAAAAAGGGGCTCTTAGGGGGAAGGAAACTGCAGTGCCAAACTCATACCTTGAATATGAAAGTTACACTGTACCTGAAGAAAATTCCCTAAGTGATTGTGTGGGATCTGAAACATAAGTGCCTGCCAGACACACGGGAGCTGTAAGCACGGGCTAAGCCATGCATGGTGAACCTGAGTAAAGTGCAGCACAGCTTCTCCTGGCCCTGCCGACCGTGACCCGGCACAGGGTGGGTCCCTCTGCCCCATCCAGGGAAGGGCAGGGCTGGAGCAGGAGCCGTGTTCCCTCCGTGCCCGTTGAGGGGCTGGCAGCTGGGGGCAGCTTTGCTTCTGTGTGGCCTCGAGGCAGATTCCAAAACAGGCTTCCATCCCTCACCACGAAAGGCATCAAACTTTCTCCTCCAGGGACTTAAGGAATATTTTAGTGGCAGTCACTGTTACTACTGTGGATTTTGGCCTGTGTGGTGTTAGTTTTGGCTGCATTTCTGTTCTGGGTTACATATAGGACTCGAGATACTTCATTGCCAAGGCTGGCCTATATACTGAGCAGCATATCTTCGGTTCATTTTCACCTTAAAATTGTGGAGGTTTGTGTGTGTGTGTGTGTTGGGTGTGTGAACTTGAAAAGATCCTTATGCTTTTGGGAGAGCACTCACATGAGATAGGCAAAATCCTTAAGTGTTATTATTTCATGACATTGTCTCAGAGATTGTCTCCTCGGCTTTTCTGGATATTAAGAAAAAAATCTTCAGAGACATGTGTAATTAATTTTAATTAGCATTCACATTGGAGTGATCTGAAATGGTACGCCTTGATAGAAAATGTTAGTCATTGCTGTTAACTCAGAGCAGATGGCCATTTTTGTTTCTTCAAAATATATGATTTGCAGAGCTTCTGGTAGAGCTTTCTTATTTGGGGGAAAAAAAAACCCCAAGCATATGCTCAAACCAGCCTTTCTGCAATTACAGGTGTCCAGAATCACAGACTAAGACTAAATTTGAATAAGCAGAGTGTGCACAGTGGAATTGCAGGTTAAATAGGTAGACAGCATACAATTTCATTCAAGATTACCTTTCCCAATAGCTGGAATATCTGGATTCTTTTATTTTCTCTGTTTTAATTTTAGGTGACTACTCATTAAACCCATATTCTGTGTGTTTTCAATTTCAGTCAAGTAAGAAATACCTAAGAATTATATCTGTCATGTTTTTCATGGAATAAAATGGGGCCAATTTGCATTTGGTTCTAGATTTCTAATGTTCATTTCAGTTCTGCTTCCATGCTAATAGAGATGAGATGTTTACAAAAAAATCATTTGAGATAAGTGGTTTGAAATCCCAGTCAAAGAAGATATTCCTTTATCTTTCAGTCTGTGAGTAGCTTCACTTGTGTCAGTGCAACTGCTGAAGTTAAATATGCGTTTGTGTTCTTTGGAGGATGAAAGTAGCCTATAAGTCCAATTCTAAAGAATGTCACTCTTGTTGTGTAGTGGTTGTTCTGCCTCTTCCCATACTGGCAAGAATAAATGCATTTTTGATTAATCTTAGTTTGTATTTTCTCTCTATAAAAAGAAATTTTATGCATCTCCAGTACATCTTTTGTCTACTGAAATCCAGATCCAACTCAATCTAAAAGCTCTCTATGCACATGGTTATATGTAAGTATGCATTAATATATATGCACACGTTAACACGTAATGTGCCTGCAGTGGTTGCCCTTAAAATCTTTCCAGGTTCCCTGGAGATAAATGTTTAACCTTATCTTAGTATTAAGAAATTGCAAAAGATACAATACATCTTGATATGCAGCAGTGGCGTGTGCTCAGAGAGCAAATTCTGATGTGCAGCCGCCATAGAGGGAAACCCACTGATGTTACAAGTGGGGTTCTTTCTGTGTGATTTTCAGGTGCGTGTTATTCACTCTCTGCTCCTGGACTGTAGAGATCTGCTGGTATATAGGCAGTCAGGCCTTCCCTGTGCAGGGCTGACAGCCCAGGCTTCAGGGTGGGTGGAAGGGAAATCTCAGTAACTCACAACTGGGTGAGTCTTCAAACTTACCTGGCATTTCTCAGTTTCCTCTTGGACACTTTCAAATACCTTAATCCAGTCCTGTTAGGATTCTTTTGTGATGGGAGGAGTTAAAGAAATGCCTATGGACACTTCCACATTAGGCCCTGAAATATGCGGGGGAAAGGAATCAGGAAATCAAAGTAGCAATAAAGTGAGGAAGTTCTAGGGTAAGCAAAGTCACAGCTGGGTGTCTGCTGGACTTTCAGGTAATGGGCCTGGCCTAGAGAACGCATGTCCTGAGTGTGGAACCATTCCAGAATTGGAAATGATGCTTTTAGTCCAATTGTCTGTTCATCCCCATAAGCAATTATGTTGTATTTTTAGTGGAATGCAGTTCCAAGTTGAGATTTAGTTATCTAGAGTATAATAAAATCTGCAGATAACAAGTGTACAAAAGTAGCCTTTTGTATTTTTCATTCTGGAAAAAAAAAGGCAATATTATGTTGATTTCCAGTATTGCCACTATAGTTAATATTTTCACGTGTTATGCATGATGCTAAGTTACAGTGATGAGACTACAGGAGGAAGTAGAGTAGGTAGATGTGGTATATGCATATAGCTTTGCAGTTTCCTCATTTATGTGTTCACATTTAAGAAATGTTACATATATTCAAGAGAAATACTGCTTGCAAATGGTACTTCTAGGCATGTTCCCATTTACTCTATCTGTTTTGTTTCTACAGTCCCTTAGCTTTACAGATGCCTGAATATCAACAAGATTCCTATTGTTGAGAGTTCATCTTTCCTGCTATCCTGTATTCTGTCATTGTCTTTGATGTCTAACATCCCATTTAGCTGCTATAGAGATGACAGTGAGAACATGACTTCACAGTATTCCATATGGACTAGGTAGGTGAGGCTTGAGTAGTAACTGTTTCTGTGCTGATGTCTTCAGCAATTTTAAGAAGTGAAAGAGAGAAGACAGAAAATCTGAATTGTTTTCAAGAACGTTTTTACAGCTTTCCATGAGACGCCAGTGGATTCCTAATGAGTAAAACATGTTAATATGTTTTTGTAAGATTCCACTGGTAACAGAAAAAGGACACACTCTTTTCAGAAGTTACTTTGGCTTTTTTTCTTCCTTTGAAAAGTTCCTATGCTTGTCAGTCTTTCTGGGAGAAAGAAAGGGAGGGGAAGTCTAGTAGCAAGGAAGCCAGTTGGGGAGGCAAGCATCCCCTTACCTGCCCTACTGGAACATTCCTATAAGCTCTGGCTCCGGGTGTGCATCCTTCAGTTCCTCACATGTGCTGTGTCTTTGGCAGTGGCGGTGGAGTAGAGTGAGCTACACTGAAATGGAACTCTCAGATCCTGCAGGGAGAAAGAAGGGCCTTGGAGATGAGTAGACCTCAGCTGCTGGGCCATGAGGTGTCACTAGCCCCAGGAAAAGTCCTGCACAGAGAAAGAGTGCAGACTGTCAGCTCCCACATGTTCAAAGCGGTTGGCTGAAATCCCTGCTCACACAGCCACGCTGGTTGTAGCAAGCCACAGAATGCCAGAAAGTGTAATATATAACATGACAATCCTGAAAAAATGTTTTCACAAGCTGATGTCATGTTGTTTTGCTCTTGCAGATAAGTGTTTTTGGAACTTCCCTATCACTGTGTTTTATAGCCTTTACTTGCTCTATTGTTATTTTTAGTCATCTTTTCTGAGAGTACCCTTTTACCATTTCAGCTTCCTATTCCTTCGAAGTTATAGCTGCTTCGTTATCTTAGCCAGAAAAGCTTATCTCAGTAAAAGTTTCTCCTAACAATAAATTAAAGCATTTTTTCCTCTGGCAATTTCNTTTTTTAAATTGACTTCTTTGTTTTGTTCAGTAAATGTTGACGTGGAGTTCCACAGTATTGCAAATTGAATAAAGTTCAGGTGTTTGCTCAGTTTTAAGGTAACAGCATCTGATAAGATCATCCAGGCTATTATTTGCCTTATGGCAGGATTAGTACTTTTGGAGTCAGGGAAGAAAAAGGATTAATTTTCAATTTCTCAATCAGTAAAAGAATTCACAGAGCTTTCAGTTGTTCATACTCTTGAAGGCTTTGGCTAAACTATGGGATTGGGCCCGTTAGTGCCTCTTTGTGACTTTTTTTTGGCTGGTTTCTGTGAGAAGGAAATGCTCTGGTGGCACCTCCAGTCTGGATTTTTGAAAAGAGTAGTGCAAGCCTAGTGCTGTGTGCTCAGATTTAACCTTTGAATTTGGTGAGAACCGAGTCACCAATGTAAGGAAATAAATCTGAGTATGTCCTTTATTCTTTGCAGTTTAGAATGCAACTTATGAGCCTGCTAAAAAATACCTTGTTTCACTCTCTTCAGAGTGGGTGTGCTCTGATTGCTGTACTGTGGTTTCATGGGTGATAATATAATGATTTGGTGTCATGGCTGCTTCATGCTCAGGTTCAATTACACTTTTTTAACCTTTTTTTAACCTCTTTCCTGAGACTACCCTGAAAAAGTGAGGCTGTGAGCTGCCTGGTGACATTGTTGGTAGGAGAGAATCACTTCTGTGAGTGGGAATTACACCAAGTCAGTTGTGTTCCAGCAGTGTGGCAGTGAAATCCCACCAGTCCCTGAATGCTAAAGAAATTTGTCTAGCCCATGACAATAATAGCTTTATTTCCTTGCTCTATGGTGTATTCAATTTTTTCCCGCTCAAAATACGTGGTAGAAATGACCCCTGTAGTTGCATAATGAAACCAAAGGGCCCCTTGTCGTTGCGGTCTTTGAGAGTGAAGCAATCTCCCATCAACCTCCCTCCTCTGTAGCTTGCTAAGGGAAGAAAACAGTCTGGTTGAGATAGAAGATTGATCCTTGTGCATCTGTTAAGATCTGGTAAAATGTGGTTTCCTAACCTTTTTCAGCTAAGCTCTTGGCCTTTCCTAAAAAGACTGTTGGCTGACAAAGTTACAGTGATCTGGTCTGTGTACAGAATTTGAATTCAGAAACTAATCGCTAAACCATAAGGGGAAAATCTGTTCTGTTTATTGAAGAATTTACAAGTACCACCTTCCTATAGACATATTTTTCCTCCTTTCTCTTTTCTTCCATTAAGTGATTCCCTGTATTTATCTCGTTCTGTGAAGTACGTGTAAGAGATTTTATTTAAATATGTCACAGTTTTCTTATTATGATGACAGACATCAGAGGTTTGTTTTGTTTGTTTTAAAATATATGATTATCATTGCTGGTTTTTTCCTCTTTTACTGGTAATGTCTAAAAACTAAAAAGGGTATATAATGGACTGAAAGGATTTAACAGCGGAAGAAGTTGCATCAGTAATTATTTTGGTATTTATTAGTTACAACAGCGGTCCATCACAAGCCGTGCTGTTATGTTGGCATGTCTTAGGTGTTTGTCCTCTGCATCACAACTTTTTTTTTTTTCCTAAAAGTGCCCTGTTTTAGCAAAAGCAGGAAAATTGATTTTAAGTAGTTTCACGGTGTTTTAGATTATTATTATTTCCAGAACTGTGCTGTAGCATTCCAAGATATTTTTAAGTACTCCATGTAATTATTAAGCAAGCACCTGTCCCGTAAAGTCTGTTGTCCAAAACAATTACCAAGTAATTTCTGATCCCAAAGGATTTTTAATTTAAAACGCTGTGTGCATGATACAGAGTAGTAAAATGCTAGTTTTACAATGTGGTGCTCTTTGTTCTAGGAATGTTTACAAGGATTACCGTTTCCTTGAGCTAGCCTGTGACTCCCAAGAGGAGGTGGATAGCTGGAAGGCATCTCTGCTACGAGCCGGTGTCTATCCTGATAAATCCTCAGTAAGTTAAACAGCTCACTAGTTTGCCAGTAGCTGCTCTGTTTGAGTCAGAAAAAACAACTATTTCATCTGGGAAAACACAGTGTCTGCAGATATCTCAAGAAAGAGCAGCCTTTTCATTGTACGAGTCTGTGGTAATTTCGAAATATTCATAATGAAATATTTTAAGACCAATTTGTGCGTCAAACCTCAATGTAAAAAAACCCAAGGAACCACAAACCAAACCTTCCAACATGTTTTTCATTGGATCCTGTGTAGTAAAAGCATTGAGCAATTTGGGGTTTCCTGAGCTTCATTGTTTCTATTAATGTTTTTTAAGGTAAAGATGTGCTTTGAAGAGTTTATTCCCTCAAGCTCTGTATTACAGAACTGACAGAAGCATTCCAGGCAATCATGTATATTTATTTTACTGATTCACTGCATGATTTTTTGTGTATAAAACACATGCTAAACCTTTCCAAAGGCAGTTTTACTCAGCTAATCATCATGTGGAGCAAATTGAAAGGGATACAATAAAAAAGCCTCTATTAATTTACTAGAAATGACAGAAAGTTGGAAAACAGAATATGTCCAGCTACCATTTAATACTTCTGGACCTAGATACCTTGATATTTTACATCAAGTGAAGCTTTGAGGAGATTTATCCAAAGAGAAGGCTGACTAGCAAAAATACCTGACATTTGAGCTTTTGAAAGTTGCTGTAATGCACAGCTCACCTGTCTGCAGTGAGTGCTGGATTTTTTCGGCGGAAGATCTGCTCTGAGATATGATGCTTTGATTCTGATGAATTTGCTCTTCTCCCTGATTTTTTTCCATGGAAAGGCCATGTTCCTTGAGTCCAGGGTCTTGTGCTGTCTTCTCTCTTCATCTTTTTCTTCCCTTCTGGTTGCGATGCCTGCATGGCTTCCAGTACAATTGTGTCTGCATCTCCTTCAGGAGCTATTCGTGCAAACAAGCTCAGCTTCTTCTCTTCATACAAAGTTTCAAGGCTACCATAGAAAGATAAATAAGAAATTCTTGTGCTGCTGGATTGTCCATTTATTTTAGAAATAAACAGTGATGATAATAATGATGATGGTTTTTTTACAGAATAGTGCAAATACTCATTTAGCAGGAGACCTACCAGGTATCTGAGACTTTAAAAAACAATGTTGGTGACTTTTCAGTATGTTGCCTGTTCCAGTAGATCCATTCCTACCTAAGAATATCAGAAGTCACTTAACAAGGATTTGTTATGAGAAGTTACCTAATTAATTACTAGGACCAATATACGGTATTGCTTTTGTTTTTTCTTGCTAAGGTTTTAATGATGATTTCACAAAAGGCTCCTGCTGCCTCTGGTTTAATCTTGTGTTCTGTGAGGGTTGTATCATATTGGTATATCTGGTACTTTATCCATAAACAAGACAGACTAGTTGGATTTCTGAACTTCTCTTCTGTCTTCCTGTCTGTCCCTTCCCCCTAAAAATACTTGGTATTCAAAATATCTTTACAAAGAATTCTTGGTTTTGTTTAAAGTTGGTCTGTCAAAAGAGTCTTAGATGCAAGATGAGAGACTTCCTTGAAAGAAGTAGAAAGGAGTCAAAATACAGTTCTCCTTTGAGCTGGAATTATCTTTACATTAGAAAAAGAGTAAATATTATTGTTCCAAGTGCCTGCAGTTTGAAATTCGCCCAGCAGTTTATCAAGCTGTTCAGGAAAGATGCTCAGTGCTAGTCTAGGCCTCCAAAACGTTATTCCTAAAGGACTAGAGGTCCAAATGTGGACTGTGAGTCTGCTGTTAAGAGTTTTGAATTTTGCAAAGCAAAATCTCCAAGGCCCCAGGTACCTTAGAAGATCCAGTGGATCTAAATAAAAATAAGCAGCGTTTCACTAAAATCCTGTGCATCCTCCTCAGTTTCACAGTTTCCTATGACACTAGAAAATAGTTTTTTAGAGACACCCCCAAGTCTTTTATTCTCCTTCAAAGATTCAGAGACCATGTTTTTAAGTAGGAGAGAGTGCCAGGAAATGGCAGCAGCTTGAGTTTACTTCAGTGCTTCCCCCCAGCTTCGTGATCCCAGATTTAAAAAGGCAAAGAGGTGCCTTAGCCGCTTCCCAGACTGATCTTCTTGCTCTCTTTCATGCCTGAGGCACAGCTGGAACTCTGAGTATCCAGGGCTTTGGCACCAGCACCAGAAAAATTGCTGCTTAGAAATGAGAACTAGACGGATAGTGCTATGAAGCTGGAGCACTGCGGCAGGGGCTGGCCTGCTCCCTGCAGCTGCTGGAGCACGTGTGAGCCGGGAACGGGAGAGTGCAGCCCAGTGCCTTCCTGTGCAGCTCTGATCACCCACAAGGACACTGGGCTAACACCCGTGGCCACTGCCCTGAGCTGGGGCACGAAAAGTAGGAATTTGGCACTGATTAAAGAGATCTGTTCTGAATTCTCACCAAGGGTAAATTTCTCAACTAAGAATATTCATTTTTCTGTTGATTTTTTTTAGTAGCGCTACATAAATTGTTTGATTACAGTGGTAATGGGGCTTAGTACTTGCTGCCACTAACATGGAGTCTCTGCTGCTCATTTAATCCTGTAAACTAAGTCCAAGGTTCTAGATTTATAATTTTTCTTTTTGCCTTAGCAAATCTCATTAATATTTTAAAGGCCATATATCAACCCCTTCCTCCATTTCCTTGCTTAATTTTGCTTGTCTTATGGCCCTCTGTACATGGGGATGCACAGAGTGAATATGTTATCACATGATCTCTAATCAGCCCTCAGCATTGCTCTATGAGCCCCTGAATTCTTTGCAGTTTGCCAAGTCACCTCCTTCCCACAATCCATTTGCTTTTGTCAAGACGTGGGCTTTGACAGCCACCCAGATAGCAATGAATCAGTGTTTTTATTTTCCAACCCATATGCAAGTCAGCTTGCTTGATATAAATCATCCTTTGGCCAATTCACTTTGAAATGGGATATCCATTTACCATCTGACTTTACTGCTGGCTTTCTGGACTGATGCATCCAAAACCCTCCTTTTTTTGTTAAAAAATGACTACAACTTTGTGACTAACCTTTCCAGACTGTATTTCTCAACTGTAGGCTGGTGTTTATTTTGGCTGGCTTCCCACTGTATAAAATACACTGTTCATGCCAGCTCATGGCAAAACTCGCAATTAAACCAAAATAATAGCACAGATGTTTGTTGTAACTTGCTCTGCACACTTTACCTTGCGAGCACTGCCCACTCCTTCTCTCCCCACGCCCCCAGTGCCATCTCCTCCTTATTTTTATTACTAATCTAAAAGTTTGGTATTTGCTTTTTAAAAAGCTTTGGATCTTGAAACTTTCCATTCACTGGCAAGTTGCAGGGAATGGCTGTCATGGAAGGCTCAGCAGACATGTTTAGTGGGTTGCTTTGCATATTGGAAGTTCAGTGTTACCAACACATGAAAATCCCTCTGGCTGCCATCCCATCCCTAGATCACTTCAGGCCTCATTTTCTTCTGCCTCGTATTTGTATCCACTGACTTCCCAGGAGCTGCTCCTGATTTACACTGAAGGAAGTGAAAGCAGGATCAGAATGTTTGTGTAGTGAGGAAAACGGCTTTGCTGAACGTTTCAAGTCCTTTGCGAAGGTCCTGTGTTCCCCTGGAAGCTGTCTAACTGCAGGATTCAGTGAATGTTCCCTGAGTCAGTTCCTCATTTGGTTTGAGCCATTTCCAGAACTGTACAAGTTAGGCTGAATGCATGTAAAATAAATGTAACTAATATTTCTTTTTTCCCCTCTTTCTTCTGTGCTGCATCCTTCAAAGGGGAGCAACAAAGTAAGTTGTTTGTCCTTTTACAAATTCCTTTTATATCCTGTCTGAAGGACTTTGTAATGAAAATTAGTTTGTCTTTCAACTCATGAAGCTATTGCTTGCATGCTCTTAACAGCAAAACGTGATCAAAAATGGGGGTGCAAAAGTGTCTTTGAGAAAATTACTGGCTCTTTGTTTTAATTTTGGGGAAGGAGAAGTGTTAAGTGTTGCTGAGTTGTTTTTAAGGAGGTTCAGTAAGAATGATACTATAAAAGTATTGGGCCCAAAGACTATGAAGGTATAGTAATAAAGACCTTCTGAGGAAAGGTTACTACAGCCTGATGAAACTCATTACAGCTGGATTTTTTGACCATACATCAAAGCTTGTATTAAAGGGCAGTTATAAAAACCCAGCACTAAAGTCTTAAATAACAGATTTGCTGGCGTTGTTGGCTAAGCTGAACTAGATCAGTGTACTGGCTTTGAAGGTGCCTTAAAATGGATGGAGGAGGGTGGGGTCAACATTTGACTTGGCTTCTAGACCCTTGATGTGTTCCAGCTGGACAGCAGCAGAAGGGTGTGGGGTGTGGAGAGAGAGAACTGAAATATGCGTGGTAGGGTTTTTTTTGAAAGTAAGCAGCACATAAAAAGACAGTTTTGCTGATTTTGATCTGATAAACGAACAATCATGCAGTTCCCAGGGTTAGTACTTTTTAATGCCATTTTTACTGAGCTTAAGAATGGAAATTGCAGATCTCACACTTTGGAATAAGATGCAGAGAGAGTTTGTCATACCTCAGAAAGGAGTTATACAGCTTTTGTGCTTTTTTTCCCCCTCTTTCCTGTTTTGGTATATTAACTGTTAAGAAGATAAACCTGAAGCATCAAAAGATGCTTCACAGCAAACATTGAAAGTAGTCTTTGAAATATTGCCTGTAGCATCCCTATGGGAGCTGGAAGCATTTCTGGGGTATTTGGGAAAGACCCAGGTGGGTTTTAAAGGTTTTGAAGGTTGGGGAATTTTGTCTGCATGTAATTTTCATATTTTTAACCAGTTTTTGGCCACTCCTGCCTCCACAGTGGCTGGGGTCAGAAGCACCAAAAATATTCTGTTTTGTTGGCCTGCCTGAGGAAAGGTGCTCTTAATGTTGGGTGGGGAGGGGTTAAGAGAACTGGTGTATTGATGGCATGGAGAGAAGGACTTTACATAGGAGGTGGTGTGAAATGTAAATGTTAACTGTGTACACTAAAATGTCAAGGTAGTTTTTATAATGTTTCTTTATGACATGGTGACTTAACACTTTGCTGCTGCAGTGGGTGCTGGTCTGATCTGAGAGGAGACAGCTTAGACCATAGGTGCTCTGTTAAGGGAAATGGGGATCGATAGAACACCACTGAACTCTTGGGCCTGGCACAAACTGAGTCTGGAGGTCAGAAGCTGCAAGGACCGGCTCTGTTCTCCAGAGCCGTGGGCTGTGGGGCACCCCAGGGATGTCAGGACCAGAAGCATCTGAGAGATTTAGGCAGGAGACCTATGAGCAGGTAGGGGAGAAGCCTGTGAGATGTGAGGGTCTGGGAGCTCTTAACTCTTCTTTCACTCTGAGCCAAGGGCAGTTCTTCCTGTAGGTTCAGAAACATTCTCCATCTGGCCTGGGTTGCCAGCCAGAAGATAACTCCAAAAGAAATCTCCAGGAAACCATCCTGATCTTTTTCTTTGACCCAGTTCCTTGTAAGGATTCTCATCTTGTCACCTGTGTGTCCCCCTTCTCTTTCACACAGGTCATTCCTGCTGGAGTCTGGAGATCACATTATCCCAGTTAGACAGATAGAACTAACCCGCAGCTGCCTGCAGAGGCTCAAACCCCACAGTCTTCTTGAGATTTCTGTACCTAGTGGAGTTGGAAAATGACATGGATAAACCTGAGAGGTGACCAGAGAGTTTGTGAGAACGGGTCAGGGAGAAGAGAGGAATGGCAGAGTGAGAATGATAACAGTGTCACAAAGCTTCTAATGCAACTTAATGCTGGAGAGCTGCATAATCCTTCCTTAGTGTCCTGGCACAGATTTCCTGGGTTGCTACCAGAGCTGTAACCCTCCTCCAGTGCTGCCCAACGTGGCATTCATACACTGCATCCTGTCATGTGTTCAGATGTCAAGATCCTGTACTCACCCATCCGCTCAGACTGTGGCAGCTTTTATACCTCAGCCTTTAGCTTTGCACTCTTGGATTTACAAAAGTAAAAATAAACATTGGAGTAATGAGTCCCTAAGAAAAAGGGGGAGGAAGGGAAGTGAAGAGGGTTTATAATCGTCAGCAGACTACTAATCATTTTTATTTTTACTTTTTATTGTTGCACAATCATTACTGTAAGTGAGATTTCTCACATGGTTAAAGATAAATATATCTTTAAATGCTTTGTTGGATAAAATCTGTAAAAGGGTCGTGTAGAATGAGGTAATGGAGACCTACCTCATTCAGCAAGCACATGTTGGCAAGCTGCATTTTGCTAATATTAACACTGAATTCCACAGCCTTGCATGGGGAAAGAGTGCAGAATTGTCCAGAGTTGTGCAGAGCGCTGTAGCTTCAGTCCAGCTACTGAAGACAGAGGAGCTGAGAGCTTCTGACTGTCTTGATTCACCACTGTGGATTTGGTGCTTACCCTGTGCATCTTCTTTACCCCCATTTAAAAAACAAATCCCCTTGAAACAGCCTTCCAGACACTGCTGTTTGAAAACATCAAGACCTGAACCATTCTCACAGAGACCATCTCCAGATGCTTCTGACATTGTTATGTTAAAAGATTAGATAGATGCTGTGTCTTTAGGAGATTTTGATTCTGAATCCCTAGGCACTCAAGCAATAAAACAGCAGTAACAGAAAAATCTCAAAACCTTAAAGTGCCACTTTTTAATGTAAAAAGTCACCTTTCCTTTGTCATCATTAAGCCCTGATTTAACCAATAATTTCTACTTGGTTCAAAGTACCAAACACTTAAATGCTGGCCTCAGACTTGAGAAACTTTGACTTGGAAAACCAAAATCTCTTAAGTTACTTTTTACAGATAGCAACTACAAATTTCTTGCCTTCTAATTATTTTGCACCCTTTACAGAATGTGTAGAACTGAAGTATATAAACTCCATATTCACATCTCAGTGGAGCTGTCACAGCACAGATAATGCTGTGCCTGCAAACAGTCACTGAATATAAAGTCAGTGTAATTTAGTTTGAATTTTCTCTTAGGAAAAGCAGAATTGCCTTTGAAAAGAGAAGACAAATACTCTTCCTGTCAGGTCAGTTTGCCTGTTAGTCCTTAAAATACTTCTTGGTGACATATTAATTAAATTGAAGTCTTTCTTTTCTCCCCCTCCCTGTTTTTTTGTTTTTGTTTTTTAATTTAAAGGGGAGTTAGTGTTACTAAACCCAGATTCCAGATCAGCTTCTTCATTAAGGAGTCCAGATGTCTTCCTGTCTCTTGAGACAGTCCTGGAATATGGGAACATGGTGAAGTCAGGATACTCATTCTCCCTACATATATGACAACAGTGCTCTCAGTTCATGTATTTCGTGCTTGGCTATTGCCATATAAATGCAAGTGTAGTGCCAGAAGCCGTAGGTGTCTTGCACTGGAATAAAGCTCTGGTGCTTTCTTTTCGAGTCTGGCCATGTTTCTGAAGAGGCTTCAGTTCCCTCCCAGGTATAACTGTTACTGGCTGTGGTGATGCTCTGCCAAGTGCCCCAGCCAGATTCAGACTGGAAGTGAGTGGTTCTGCTCTGGGACTGCTCAAGTCCCTACTCGGGATAAGTCCCTAAAGTAGAAAAAGTAAAGACTTGTTTGGGTTTGTTGAAAAGCAAACTGCTGATTCGTCAGATGGCAAAACAGTGTAGTCAGAAGTATAAACTCTGCATTTACTGAGTTTACTTTTTTTAAACTAGTATATTTTAGAAAAGGAAGGCATTGAATTCTAGGAAAAGAAGAATTCAGTTGTGACTAAAGGTGGCTTCAAGCCAGTAGGTTTAAAAATAACTTTTAAATGAAGTGTTAATTTATTTTTTTTTCAAGTGGAAAAATGCCATAATTTTATAGACAGTGTTTCACTCATTGCTTCAAACAGATGAGTTGGATTTTACAAGGAAGTCCCGGTGTAAAAGAGCAGCCCAAGGGGGTGAGGGTGCATGCGCACACACGCTGGGTCAAAAGCAGTCCAAAAGACAGGGAGGAAAGGAAATGGCAGGCTGTTTTCCAGTCCCTTTCTCACTGCCTCACTGCTTCAAGGATGTGAAAACACATTTCAGATGAAAGCTATCTTCTCCTTCTCCTAAATATTTACTGCTTCAAACAAAAACTAGATGAAACCTTGTTCCCCAAATGTTCCCCAAGAAACAGGGCAGCCCTGGTTCATATTGCTGTAAGAGTCAAAATAACTGCAGGCACAAGAGAGTTAAAAATGTACAGGGGAGAAGAGATTCACAGGATTGCATCAGTTGCACTGAGTGTAACAAGATGCAGGCTGACGGACTAAATGATTTCAAAACCAGCCCTGGCGAAGCCCCCGATCAGGGTCGGGGTTTCAGTAGCTGTCACAGGGTTTTACGTTTCTGCTCTTAACTGAGGCTGCTGACATTAAGCAAACTCCAGGAAATTTAGAAATGAACAAACATTTTTTATTTCTGTTATGCATTCACGGTGGGCTCTTTACTGTGCTTTTGGCAAGGATCTGCATATTGAAAATATTTTTAAATTCTTCATTTTTTATGGGGCAGCTAGTTTTTGCACCACTTCCACTCTGATGAGGGATTTTGATGAAACTCTGCAGAAAGGTGAAAGCTCTCTGGCTATGAAGTTTCAGGTCATGGAGCATGAATGTTAGCCCCATTCTGGACATTTGGTGAGGTTTGCCCTAGGGAAGGCAGTGAAGGTGACCAGCCTCTTAGGATGCTTTCCCAGACCTGGTCAATGAACACTGAGAGTTGGCTGGCAGAGAGAAAGATGCTTCTGGGCTGTGCTGCACTAACCTCAGCCACAGAGGTCCTTTGGAGCCCAGGCCAATACCTGCAGCTGGAGTCCCTGTGTCTCCAGGTCTTGGAATAGTTGTAGTCAGGAAGGGCAGGTTGCTCCTTTAGCATATGGCATCACCCACGAGGGGGACTGAACAGAGGAGGAAACACATAACTATCACAAGGTTTTGGGACAATCCTAAAATATCTTCCTTGTCTTCCAAATCAGAAATTGAACAAAAGCTGACTAGTAATAAGGAGTAAATAAAGATTTGAAACATTTTTTTTTCTGCCAAAAATGTCACCAGGCTCACTCTTCCATAGCATGTACAGTGTAACAGGAAATGTCATCACTGGACGTGAGGGTGAAGGGCAGCTGGTGAACAGCCAGATACTCCTTTTTTTCCTCATTTAGAAGGGAAAACAAGATGATCAGGAGAAACTGAATGTTGCTTTCCCTGACTCTGTTTTGGACTAAAATGAAGATACACAGTGCCTACTCTGACACATAGTTCATCCTGGATTTCTTTGACCTTCTCTACCTATCTTTTTTGTGGAGATAGGTTTATAATTACTTTCCATGTGCTGAGTCAGAATCAAGGCCCATGTTATGGGTGTAAAGTCCTCCATTCTGGAGCTGCATTCTCCACTTACATAACTCTACTTCCATGATGTTATGTGTTCCTGTTCTGTGGTCACGCCTCAGCTCCTGTTTCCCAGCTCCATTGTGGCCTTTGACTGATGTGTTCCCTGTTCTTGTCTGTTTGGTGTCTGACACTTGATATATCAAGTGTGCCCATTTTGGAGAATGGTGATTTCCCACAGCGGGGAGATGTCTATGGACATGTTGAGGTGTCAGATCAATGCAGTTTTTTGCTGACTTTCATACCTTTGTTCCTGAAGCATCTGTTCCTGCAGCAGAGAAACAAGTGGTCTTACTCTGTTTCCTTTATATTCTTCCCATTGAAACTCAACTTCTGCTCTTCCTTTTCTACAAACACATTATTTATAATTAAAAGAGAGAATTGTGTGCCACTGTATGTGCTACTAAGTTCAAAGAACACATCACATTATTGAGACAGGTATAAGCTCGTTGGTGGGTGGGTACATAATTACCAAGAGCTGTAACACATGGTGTCAGGCCCCTATCAGACCCTTTAGTAGCAGATACTCAAACCTTCTTGTTGCATTTGTTGCACTGTATTATCTTGACCTGTTCAACAGATGGGGTTTCTGAACTGGGTGGCAGCAAACCTAAGGGCATTTAGGGAAATCAAGTAAAGAAACTAACTTGGAGCATGGAAGATAAAGTCCATGAGAAAAATTACTGTGCAATGTAATTTGGTGTTCAGTTGTAGTTTGGTTTAATACTGTTTGATTTTCAGATCTAGATATTCTTCCAGTAGAAGCAAGAACCTTCTTTTAGTGAAGGGAAGCCTTTCCAGTCACAGGCCAGCTGTCCCTAGCTGTGTTTTGCTGGCACTGTGTACAAGTATGTAGTTGTTCATGACCATGGTCTGGAAGCAACTGCTGTACCATATTTCTAAATTACAGTTATTCAAGGTTATCTGGCTGATTCAGACAGCAAATTCTCAGAAGTACTGTGAGTGAGATTGTGCTTAGCTCTCCTAAGGACTGACCTTAGCTCTGCTTAGCTTAGCTTTTATCCACTTTTGCAGCTGCATACAGGGAGGCATCCTCAAAAAGCTCAACTTCTCTTTCACATCACCTGTGGCCCAAGATGTGGCTCCAAACACTCAAGAGATGTGTTCATACCAGCTCTGTGCACCAAGGAGCTCTGTGGGCAGAGTTCCTTACTGTTCCTCAGCTCAGGGCTTTGGCACAGGTCATGGTCTGTGTCATGAGAACAAAATGCAGCATTGTCTGCAGTCCTTAACACCATTTGTGTTGCCCTTGGTATGGTGAAAATCAAGGCTCTTGCTTTAGGCAGCTTCACCTTCAGCTGTCTCTATAGTTTGAAAATATCAGCTTCCTCTTTGTTATACGCTGCTCTGCAGAAAATAATGTGATGGATGAATGTGTATGCTCAGAAATGGTTTAATTTCAGCCAGTCTGGGTCATGGACAGGCTGGAAGATGGGCATGGTGAAGTCAGTGGCATCACTTCCAGAGAGTGAGAATTTCACCTGTTGTGAATGGGTGTATTGTCCTTAGTGTTGCATGACTTAGGGGCCTGTTTGGATTTTTTCAATGCTTTTTGCCATCTGATTAGTGTTCCACTATAATAAAGTTCTCCTTTCGTAGAACCAGTCCTGGCTTTGTCTGATTTGGGCTGTGATTTCTGCCCCATGTCCTATTTCTTTTATTGAGTTCCATCGTCTTTGTACAGTTTCTTTTGTAAGCCCCAGCATGATGCCTTTGCAGCAGCTGGTTTTAATACTGTGAATAGATACTATTTGTCTGGAAGTTGCAGCTGCAGACCAGGATCCCATTTTACAAACTGAGAGTAAGAACATGGTTCCTGGCAGTCCAAGAATGACATGAAAGAATCAATGAATTATTGCAGGACAGTGGTGTTTGTTTAAGGTTTGTCACCAGCCATTGAGTACTTCTAGAAACAGCGTTTTGGGGCAAACTACCTGTTTGGCACTCGTCTGACTAGCAAAAGATGTTTATTCTTTAGAAATACCTCACACCAACATCTTTTGAGTATGCAGTAATTTCTTTCTGCCTGTCTTTTAAATATAAAGGGGATGAATCCTTCTGTTGTGATTATTTCCCAGATCCTCTTCAGTTCTGTGAAATTTGACACTTGTTACTGTGAGTGTCCATCCTTACATGGTAGAACCACCTCCGCTTAGAGTATGATTGAAAATTGCTCAAGAGCGTGTGTTGGGTCAGTTGTTCAAGTGATAAAACATCAGTAATCCTTGTGAAGGGTGCATATGAAGTTCTCCCTCCTTTTGTTTCAAAGGACTGTACCCAAGACTGAGTGGGTGTGTATTTTACAAGAACTCTGGTTAGTGTCTTTGTTCAGGGACACTGGATGGGCTTCCTTTAGTGTATACAACCATGAACATTTTCCCATAAAAATTTTGGTCTTTTCTGATGGGTTCCCACTGGGGAATTGCATTTTTAGGAGTCTGTGTTTGGAATAATCCATGATTACTCCTTCCAAGTTTGGATCTCTTGGCTGTAAACTACTTCACACTTTCTTCATTGACAGTGGGTCCCTGGAAGTGCCAGGTTCTTAAGTAATGGTCTTGGGCAGTAAAGCAAGGGAACTCAGATTTCCAATGGAGTACTTAAATACACATCTTTTCTCTAGTGAGGCTCTCAGTGTGACCTGTTCCTCTCTCATGCATTGCTGGGTTTTCAGTCAAAGTCTTCCTGTCTATGCTACTTTTAGTTGAGTCTTCCATTGGGATGTTGGAATGGTTAACTTGGCCTAAAAGATGCTGCCTTTTTAAAGGAGTTCCTTATATCTTACTTGCAGCTGCTCATGCTTCTTCAGTATTGGCGGCTTTTAGAATGATGTTTCATAGCTTTCTATAAAACATGTTTCATCATATACACAAGAGCACTAAGCTATAGTCACCAATACCTGAAAGATTGTCACAAATGCCCCATTCCTTCCAAATTCAACCGCTACAATGGAAAATTTCAGTTCAATATTGGTGATGCTACTGCTTTTGTTGCTGAGCATTTTGGTAAAAACACTGCTTTACTATGGTAACTTCTCAGCCCCTTGGGAATGACTATTCAATGCTTTCAACCTTCTCTTTTTTCCCTTGACAAGTTTCTGGCTATATCCTGGAAAGTTTCTGGAGTCTGCTATGGCTCTACAGCAGCTGAGAATATGGGGAGCAGCATAAGCTAAAACATGTTCTATTCAGTATGTAAAGGAATAACTTTGGACAGGGGAAGTTTCCAGTGCAAAATAAAATTTCCACATTCACACTTAGGCTAAAAACTCATTGGAGAGTGAGATAAAATTGCTAAGAAGTTGCTCCCAGGTTCCCGCTCAGTCCTCTTGGATAGCTGCAAAAACTAAGTGGTTTTGCTACAGAACATAATCTCTGCTTGACACAGAATGTTTTTGTTAATATTCCTACCTGGAATCTCCAACAGGAGAGTTTTTTAGTCAGTTCAAGGTCAGACATCACTGTGTGCAGATCTGGTCATTTGTTGGGAAACCGCTGTGATTTCTCATATTTTTAGGAATTTACTGAGTTTGAAGTCTCTTGCTGGAAATATGCTTAAAAACACATAACATACTTCCAAAATGTGCTAATTAAAAAAAAAAAAGAGAGAGAGAGAGAGAAGAAAGAAAATAAAAGGAAAAAACCTCTCCATAGCCATAGAAGTTATACATTGCAAAGTATATCCATCCCTTCTTTGGACAGAGAACTATTCCTTGCCCAGCCTGCCATGTGTCTGATAACTTGCTCCAGAGAGGCCGTGCATGCAGCGACCTTTTCACTCCATGGCTTTGGATGTAGTATGGCAGGATATTTGAATCTGTAACACTTAGTTTTAAAAGTGCAGAATGCATTGAAATCCAGGCATTTATTTATCTTGAGAGTGCACCTGCATGTAGTCAACAGAGAAGCACTCTCCTGTGCTGTAACAAAAAGCATTTTTTTCCCACTTTCTCCCAGTTTGCATTAGACATGTCACATAAGAGCAGGAATATGAGGCAGACTAAGCAAGCAGCCACAGCAGTTCTTACTGGTTTTTGGGTTTCCCAAAAGGATCTGTGCTCTGTAGATTGTTCTGCCAAAATTTTATCACGAGGACTGAATAGTGTAACAGAACAGACAGCACCATCTTCATGTGTTTTTAGATATGTTATTTACTGGGGTTTCCCTGAAAAAAGCTTGGGGATTCTTTCCTTATGAGTCACTAACAAAGTGATTGTTTTTATATAAACTTTCCTTCAGCTGGTTAGAGTTGGAACACAGTGTCTTGTGCTCTTTCTGGGGTCTGATTTTCCTCTTACTTTCTTTTCATAGTTGTTCCTGCAGCCAACAGAATGGTTTGAACATCCTGGCCTTCCCCCACACTCTCTCTGAGTTCCATAGTCTTGAAAAATCACTGTTCTGGCCAGCAGACGTGCTGGTGGCAGTCACTGTGTGTGTGTAATTCCACTTCTCAGCTTTCTACCTTGTGCTGCTTTTTCAACTCTGCACCTTCCTTGCGGTTTAGGGAGAATGTGCTGTTGATATTACCCAAACTGGAGTTTGCATTTCATGAGCTGAAATAAAAACAAAATTTTAAAAAATGTTGATAGTTGACTTCAGAGGCATAAAGGTTAAAAGCTGTAAAGTGCTGTGTTTCCATAATGGAAATCACTAGAGCTGGAGAGGCACATCCCTTCTCTTGCATACGCCTGAATCCTTTCCCACCCTCTTTCAGTGGCTGCAGCAGAGTGGTGCAGAGGCACTTCTAATTACCTCCCTCCACAGCTTTTGAGTTCAAGCCCAACTGATGGCGCCAGCGGCTGAACCACAAGGAGATCTCCGGGCAAGTCCTGCCTGTGTCAGCTGCCTCGCCAGGCAGATGCTGTACAGCCCACTACACTTCCTTGTGGGTTTTTTTTATTACATTTTACATTTTTGAGCCTGAGACAGGAGCTATGTTAAATCTACTAACTCTGAAATGTGCCTGCACATGCGAAATTCTAGGCTACGGTCACCAGCTTCTCTTCCATTCCCTGACCTCACCTCAGATATTTATACCCTGTGAGTACCTGTATGTACTTACATGGATGTTTGACTTCACAGGTAACATACTCTGTGTTTACAGATTTAAGATGCAGAGCATTCTTTTAACCCAAGAAGTATGCAGAATTCTGTGAGTCTTCTTCATAACCCAAGATCGGATTTCTTTATTTTTACAGGAACAGGAATGGTTTAGCTGGAATGAAAATGTTCATTCCACTGCATCATTAGCTACAGGCAATCTTCAGTTGAAGCCTAGCCCATTTTTCATGCTAAAGCTCTAGTAGTTTGATCATTAATCAACATGTAGGATGAATTTCTGGGGCTGAGAGAGCTTGTCTGTATGCCTGCAATTTAAGATGAACTTTTTTTTGTTTTTTTTTCTTATGAAAGGAAGGTTGTCAGAAAACAAATCATATTTTAAAGAGTTCACCTCCTTCTCAACCCTTTCTACCATTCCCCTTCTGATAAACACCCCAAAACTGTTCATTAGATGGGTATGAGAGTTTTAGCTGGAGCAGCAGATCCTCAAGTGTGTAATTTGATCCTCCAATAAACCTAAAGCAACCTTCTGTTAGATGAGACTAATCTCTGACATTGTCACTGTCTCAAGCGTCCTTAGTACTGATAGTCCAATCCAACTTGCTTTCATCACTTTAAATGTTAATTTCAGGGTCTTGGATAAAGTTTTCCCTTCCCTCCTCCATAACATGGAAGCTGTAACCAGCAGTCCAAGGGAGCATCAAGATCAGTGATCAGCTATTTAACTGCCTTTTCAGCTGCCTGCTCTTCTCACACAGGGTGGAAACTCAGAGGACTGATCCTCCAGTTTGGAGACAGTAACAGGAAAATCATGATTCAAAAGGCAGCAATCGTTTCCCTACACTGCTTCTCTACTCTAGTCTGACCAGGCTCCCTAAATTGCTTTGCACACACCTGTGGAACACGCACTGCTTCTCCAGCCGCATGAAGAAAGTGGTCAAACAATAGTCCCTCTGCCCGGGAGCTTAAGAGAAGTCTTCTCCAAAGGTCGCATTTCCTTGTTTTCCAGCTCCACTAAGCAGCAGAAGAAGCTTTGGGTGGATCAGTGAGTGCATGGGAGTTTTTGGAAACCACTGTCCAAATACCTTCACTCTTTCCTCCCATATATACACCCCAGCTTAATGTGAGAGCTGATGCAGAGCCCTTTCCAGCTCGAAGGCAAGGGGAGTATGGTTTGGAACACGGACGAGGATCTTGTGGGGAAGGAAGGAAGAGGGCCATATAGTTCATATAAGGGGCAGAATTCTTCCAGTTTAACCGTCCAGGGCTCTCAAATGCTGCACTGCTCTACCCAGTGGAGGCTGAAAAGCAGTTTCAATGCAATGAAAATAAAATACTCTTGTTCTCAATATGCAGCTTCATTTGACTCTTAAGGAAATAGTGCAGCAGCCCTGGGAACAGGGGAAGTGTCAAGTGTTATCACCAGAAGTCTCGTGGCCTCCTCCATCAGTGACCAGAACAGATCTCACTAGTCCTGTACAAAACAGTGTTGCCTCTGTTGGGTATGCATTGCTCAGAACAGAAACTACCAGCATGTGTGCTCTTTCTGTGGCCACATCATAGCAGTGTCTTGGAATCATCTGATGCTTAGTTGGATGTGCCTGGGCTTTCCTTTCTGTTGTTATTGCCAGCTGATGAGCTCCTGGTCCCGTGCAGCAGCTGTCACTAGTCTGTCAGCATATAGCTATTACTTGATCCTGTTTCTGTTTTTACAATCCTTGAACTTACTCGTGTCTTCCAGGACAGTGTTCAATCTCCCACTGTGTTGACACTACCTCACAATTTTGTCTTATGGGCAGAATCAAATTTAACTGGCAAGTTTATGCTATTTTATTTCAGTAAGACCAATCCATTCAACACTTTGATGATTAAATCCTTCAAGGCTGCTAGTTTTTCTTCTCACATTATAACTTATTTATCTGTTAGAGAGTTGTTTTACTGCACTATTCTTTCATTAATACTCATCTTTATAAGCTTATTTGCCAGTCTCCTAAGGGTATCACTTTGCTGAACCAAACATCTGTCAAGTTCTCTTTAGTCAGAAAAATAAGTTAACTTACTGAGTTTGGCATGCTCTGCCATCTTTCTTTTTTATTTTAAAATTTTATTTAAAGTCTTTCTTTAGAAGCATGTTCAAAAGCTTTGCATACAGTCGTGGTTTGACTAATAAGCTGTACTTGCATCAATTTCCTTCTCATTTTGTTGAGTCTAGGTGCTGGACTCGCTGTTCCACAGACCCAAGTGGCATGCTGGTACCTTCATGCTGTGATTCTGCCCCCACTCCATTAATTAATAATGCTGCTTCATTACTGGGAGCTGATGACTGGATATGGGTGAATAGCCATGATAATTTTAGGAGATTCTGCAGTCTTTTTTTTTTTTTTTTTCTTTTGAGGGTAGCAATTTATTCTCTCACTGCTTCCCTTCACACCTCCTGCCCTGGTTAGGAGAGAATGGTGATTCTGCAGTAAGGTTTCTTTCACCTGAGGCAGTTGGTGCAAGAATTCTGTGAAAGCGTGGTCTGAGGAACCCAATGGAAATCATCCTGTCAAATAGGAAGCTTCAGGGCTGATGGCTCAGGTTTTCCCCTGCTCTGGTCTGTATGACAGAAAACTGCCTGTGACAGCCAGTAATTCATGCTCCTGTGACACATCATTTCTCCTTTGACATTATCAGTAAACTGCACCCTGAAATACAGCCTGTGATTCCAGACCATGGACTTTCTTCTGTGCCTCCTTTGCTGCTTCCCTGGTCACTCACTGGTTTTTGTTTTCAGAGTCTTTTTATACTGGTTCAGCTCCCATTCCTGTTCTAGCTCTTCTAAACATACAGCCACGTTCCCTCAGGCGAGTGGATCTGTTAGTGCATGTTTCCCTACGCCTTCACTTTCTTCAGCAGTGGTTCATGTGAACCTTGGATCACATCCTTGTAAATTTTCTTACCACTAACCCATGCCCCTGCACTCACACATCCTATATGTGTGTGGGTGAAAAGAAGTACATGCTTTTGTAGGCATCTGAATTGAAGTTGTGCTAGTTCATGCTGAGGTAGGTGTCTGTCTAATTCTAGACAGTATTAGGCACAAATAAGAATTGTTTAATGTGGAATACATAATTATCAATTGAAAAATCTGCACATTCTCAGATGCCTTGTCAACACTTCATGTCTCAAAATATGCAGTATCCAGCAGCTGTGGTGTTAACCTTTTCTGGGCCATGCTGAACATGTGAAAAGTCAGTAATTTTTGTGCATGGGATCTTTGTTTGCTGTGATTAATGGTCCACTAACAGTGTCCAGTGCAAGTTCAGTGCAATGTACAAAGTGGCTTTGATGCCAGACATTCTACAGTGCTGTGCAGAAACCAAAGTTAATAGTTGTAAGCCTGAGAAGACTGGAATGTTTTCAATTTACTTTTAAACAAATGACTTTATTGTGCCATTCTCACATGGGAGTAAATTCCACAGCCTTAGTGCCACATTAGACAAAACTTTTTTACCTGCTTGTTTCTGTTCATACTGGGAGAAAAGAAATTAACCTCAGTTAGGAGTTGGGGGGAATAGGACAGGACTATTAAACTCGGTGGGAATTTTGGCAGGGGTTTTGCTGGGAGCAGAGTGGGATGCAGGAGTACAGGACGTAGCTGAAGGATGATTTGTGATGCAGTGTGGAGTTAAGAAATCCTTTGTGCCTGAAAATCAAACTTGTGAAGGGCACTTGTAGGGAAAGCTTTAAAACTGGTTTTGCCACTCCAGAAATGTAAGGAAGCAGTTGTTGCAGTCTTAAGTAAATGCCAGCAGATACTGGGAAGAAGATTCCTAGTGACTGTGGTTGGGGATGGATTGGGCCCAATTCCTGAAAGGAGCAATTCCCATGTAAGTAATGGGTGTGTGTATCCGTACTGGAATGACAGCTCTTGACCTCAAGGAGAGAAAACGTCCCTGAACTCACCCCATTCTCTTATAATGGTAAAGGTCTTCAGACTGAGACAGGGAAGTTCTGAAAGAATTAGACTTTAACACTTATAGGGTGGACTAATACCATGGATTTGTAAAAATATGAAATGTGTGCAAAATGCCTAAGTAGGAATGTGGATCCATTCAGCATTGCTCCAAGCGGGAGACCCCCTCATGCTAATAAGTGCATTGAGCTCTTCTGGTAGATAAAATGCACAACCCATTCCAGTGACTCCTTTTGATTGAAACATGAGTGTACATTAATTACTAACAGAACCAAGAACACTGGATTTTTTTTAACTGCTCACTTGGCCTTTTTTATGCTAAACCTTTTTTTTAACAAGGCATTTGTTTTGTGCTTGTTACATGGTTTTGTGGCTTTAGAGATCCATAAGCAATCAAGAAAAGAATTTGAGTTTTGTTTTGACTAGTTTTTGCTTTTAGTTGGGCCATCTACATTTCATTAGTATTTTATGTTATGGATCACTGCATGGAAATCCGAATGGAAAAAAATTGCAGGTTTAAATGATGCTCAGGTAAATGCAATTGCAAAAATTGAAAATAGGTCACCTAAAAAATAGCTTTAGAGCCTGTTGTCTTCTTCTGATGTTTCTGTCCTGCATCTGGTCTTTTCCAAAATAGCAGCTCCTCTCTGTGCAGTGGTTTCCCGTAAACCTGCACCTCAGTTAGAAAATGAATGATGTAAATGGTGCAAATAATTTTGCAGTGTCCTCAGAGCCCTGAAGCCTTTGCTGCCACTTGTTTGGCTTCTAGAGAAAGATACACCTAAAGGAGATGCAGAATGTGGATAGGGAGAAGGGTCTGAGAGTTATTTCCACTTCAACTTGTGAGGGAAAGTCTTTCAACTTGGCTTCTTCTCACTGCCTTTTTCCCATTTAAAAAATGATGTATATTGATCATTACTGAAAAGAAACCAATATGTGTATAGCAGGTGACAGCTTTTACTCATCCTGCTGCTGTGAGTCAAACCTGAGATTATGAGTGGTACTCTCAGTGCTGGGAAGCCTGTTGGGCAAAGGCAGGGCCAGTCCTTCCCAGGTGATGCCTGTATGTGGTTTATTACCATGAGCAGAACAATAATTTTCATACGAGTCTGGATTTTCCAAACAGTCAAAAATGTATTTCAAGACTTGTTGTGGAGTCCTTTTGCTATGGTGGAAGAGAGGACAGGCTGGCTGTTGTTTAAAGCTGAGTGTTCCTGGGCAGCAGCTCTCCATCCTGCCCCAGCAGCAGGTGCCCAGCTGCCCTCTTCAGATGGGAAATATGACTGTGCTGGGGAAATATCACCAGGCCTGAGGCTGTATTGCGTTTCCAGATTGGGTAGAGTAAGGAGCAATTATGTGCTTTTGCCTAAGATTCCTCAAACTCTCCCTAACCCACTCGCTTCCTGGACATCTGGAAAGGCAAGCCTCTCACTTGCAGAATGTCTTGGGAAAAGAGAGGAGGGGGGAATGCTGGGCTGGAATGTCTCATCCCCTTTATCTCCCAAATGCCTGTCTACAGTAGGGAAAGAACCTGTGCTTAAAGGTGGCTCCCTGGGGCGCCCCAGTTTGGCAGGCGGACTGGTAAGGAACGCATGGCTCTGAAGCCAGAGGGTGTCTCAAATGAAATGATACTTGAGTCTTGCCACGAAGGTCTTAATAATCCATGAGTTTTAATACGGCCATAAGGCTATAAATTCAGGGATTTTGACCTCAAAGTCTTTGAGTACGTTTAAAAATAGCTCACCGATCCTCATTTTATCACTTCATATACTCTGACACAATTTTGGAACCTGCCTCCATCCCATCTAGCAGGGGAACACTATAATTAAGGATCAGTTTTGAAAGGCTGTTCTCTCTTAGCTTAAGGCAGAATAAGGCTTTATGTATTTTGCAGGAGATTATAAACAATTCATTGGCTAAAATTAGCAGTGAAAAGGGAGCCCCAGCTCTTTCCTGCCCTGTGGTTTGTACCACAAAGACTTAAGTGTTTTTAAATCATGACAGAGCTCTCTAAAAACCTTGAAAGCATTTTATGTATGTGTCACTTTGGCTCAGTTAGGAATAGTCTCACCTCCAAGCCAGGAGGCCATGGGTTCAAATTCCATGCCCGCCCTTGGATTTAGCTGTCTCCCAGTAATTTCATTGCAGAAAGCATTTAGAACCATAGGGGAAGAAGAGGGAAACTTCTGTGTCTGTAGCTCCACTGGGAGACATTCAGTCCTTGGGATGATAGGTTAAACCACAGCTCTTCCTGCCCAGCTTTGCTCCGCAGGCACAAACCCTGGAGCAGATGAGGGGGAGCCCCAATGGCGTGGCAGTTTCTTCTCTTCCTGACAAAAGCAGTTATAATCCTTAGGATTGTGTGTGAGCTGCTGCTCCTCATCATGCTGCCACGAGAACAGGGTTTCCTTGGCATTGTTGTGAAGAGCTGCAAAGTAAGAGACCTCAAATGAGTCTCGACTTCACCTTTCGCTGCTGATCAGTGACAGAAGGGGGAAAAACAATAAATCCTTTTGAACTGAAAATGTCATAGGTCATTAAAAAAATTTAAATTGCAGAAATAACCAACTGAAGTGTCAGGTTAGGGTGTCAGCAAAGCCAGGTAATCTTAACTGCAAAGGTAAACTCCATATGGTCACAGCCCTAATCACTGATGTCCTTTACCCTCCCCACAAAGAGGAGGTCAGTGTGACTTACGCTTTAAACTTTATCGTTTCATTGTGGTTTGTGCCAACAAGAATATGGTCTTATGATAGGAAGTGTTTATGTTTGTTGCTTACAGACATGTGTATTAACTTACCAAAATCTCACCTTCTCTTAAATAAAATTTATTTTTAGGAGGAAAAAAAACCTCTTTCATTTTCTGCTGCTTTTATAGAATATATAGAAGGGATTTGTCACAGTTATACAAAATGGAAGCCGTGTCATAAATGTCATGTACAGCATAGTTGCTCACAATTCATTTCTTACCCTGAAAATAATTTTACCCAATAATTTTCAATTTCTGTTCTTGTGGCATGAATCCAAAATGCTCCTCAGTGGATGATTTTCTTTTGTTTAGAAATATTTGTTACATTTCAATAAAGTGCTCAATGTTTTCAAATTCCTCCTCTGATCTGTTTTGAGGCTTTTTTGCTACAGGAATGTTGCAGGTCCCATTTTTGTTTGCAGCTTTAAAGGGGATCTTAAATGGAGAGCGTGGTGGATATGGTGATCATTGATGCTCTACTGGGGTAAGAGTTCCTGCCAGAATTTGTAGCCCAGTGTCACTCTGTCTGACAGAGGGCTTATGGAAAACGCATTAATGTGTATGAGAGCTTTGACTCTTAGGACCTGAATTATCAGATGAAATGTTTAGATGAGAACTCCGGCCAAGCTATGGTTGGGATATGACTAACATCTGGGAAGGGCAGATTTATCAACGTAAGATGCTGGTGGTTCTTGTGTGTCCACTTGCTAAATTAGATTAAATACATTCCTCCTTCTTTCTAACTTTTTTTCAGATAGGCAATTACTGTGGGTACTACAGAGACAGTGAGAATTGGGCCAAGAGGTGGAGGGATAATCCATCTTGTCCTGGCAGGAATGTTGGCTCATTTAGTCACATCTGGGATGCGGGTGGGGTGGTCCCTGCAAGGCTTGAGTTGGTAATAGGCTGTCAAAATTCAGGGTAAAAGGTGGGCTAGGGGGTTGTCCACAAGACAGATTTCTGTACTAGGATGTGGTCCATGCTGCAAAAAAAAGATTGAGAACCCTTCCCATAGAGCCTGGCTGAGCAGTCCTGACTGAATGTGAGGCAAAGGGGAACGGAAATGGTGCCGCTCCGGAGCACAGTGATCCAACTGTGTGAAATCAGTGTGGGTGCTATTAAAATGCCATCTTCCTCTCCCTTCCCCTTTCCTTACTCCCCTCCTCCCCCTCTGCTGTCAGCCTGGCTGAGGAAAAGTCAAATAACGTACGACTGTGTTCCTTGGCATCACAACTGCAATTTCCCTTTAGGGGCTTCAAACTTGAGAATGGGAGGTTTTAAATCTTGCTGATTCGTGCTATTCCAGCAAGCATATGTGTGAGGAAAAAGAACAATGCCAGTTCGAAAGAGAAATCACAAGTGAGAAATCATTGCTGCTAAATCAGGTGTTGCAGAGGCCAGTGGAATATTCAGGCACTAAGAAAAGTAGGAAATTACTTTGTTTAGAGCTGGGAGGTTAATGAGAATGAATTAGAAAGTGCTCTCTGTGTATTCAGCCCCTAAGGATTTGAGCAAAGTTAGAGGGGTTTATTTACTGATTATCCAGACTATACAACTGGCAATAAGATTAAGTGAGGAATTTTGGAACATGCTGACATTTCTTATTTGCATCATTTACTATGGAGATCATTTGTCGGTCCTGCACTGAGTTTGTGGTGAACCAGGGCTTAGTCTGGCTCAGCAGAGACGGATCTGGTACTTCTCATGGCTCGAGGGACGTGGGGGTGAAAACAGTTTAATGTCCTCTTTTGTGTCTCAGAGAGGAAACATCAAGTTTGTCTAGGTGCTTATCAGGGGAGAATTTCAGAATATTTTCCTAGAAGCCATTAATTATGGAAAAGAGTGGAGTTACGGGGAGTTATACACATTGGATTACATCAAGGAAAAGTAAAAGACAAGGCTGTAATTTTTAGAGCCCGGCACTGGATGCTGTACAGAGTTCCCCCACTGCAAGGCCCCTCGGAGCCCATCCCTCCTGGCATGCACATGGATCTATGCACGGATCTGCACTGCCCTCCTCCTCCTCCCCCTCCTCTCAGTCACACTTATTTCAGCCAGGCTGCTGGGTACTGAGCAGTTACCAACTCAGCTGGAAGAAATGAGGGGGGACCATGGAATAGGAGTTCAGTACAGGATTCAGTTCAAGCAGAATTATGATTTTAATTCATTATTCTGGGTGCCTTCCTCTGAAATGATCACATTTGGTGAAAACAATGCAACTCTTACACACACATGACACTTTAAGTCATAAGCTATACTTTGAACATGTAATCTCAGGCACAGTATTTCACTCAGTCCCTGCTCTGAGCACTGAGTTGCCCCATTTTAATCTCGAAAATAAGAAAGTTCCTTGTTCCTAAAGGAATCCCTCAGCTGAGTCTTGTGCACTTTTGCTGGAATAAGGAAAATTTTGTTAGTGACCTTCTCTTGCATGGTTACTGCTAAGTAAGGGAGGTAAATAACTGAGATGAGAGGCAAGGTGTGATTTCAGTCTTTGTGATGGCTGTTACTACCTCCCTAATCAGCCTCGTGGATGACTAATTTTCTTGCTTTCTGTTTTCATCCTCTTTGGTAGAAACTCTGGGACTTGTATTTGTTTTCGTTCTTAGGGGACTGCATACCACAGCCAGTAGCTTTAATCCTTTAATCCTCACATGTCCGGCTGATGCCTCCACCCATTGATTACCTCCTTTCACAGCAAATGACCCTATTCCCCTCACAGTTAATATCCACTGCTGGATCAGGCTGCTGTCTCTGGGAATGTGTTTCATGCATTCGGTAACAAATCCACAATAAATTTCAGCCTGAACATCATCTGGGCTGATCCTTACACTTCGAGTCATCATCATCATGACTTGAATTCCAGGGTAACTCACCACTCTTGTGACTTCTCAGTATCCACTGACATCCTTCTGCACTGAAATAATAGCAGATATCATGCCAATAGTATCTCATATCCTGGATTTTTTTTCTAATGTGCTCTTATAAATATGGGGCACTTCATACGTTGTTATGACAAGGAAATTCTTTGACTGAAAAGTTTGCAAATTCCAAAGTAGTATTTGTTTTATAAACAAAGGTGCTGTTTTCCTTATGCCAGCCTCTTTCTGCTTTTGCTTGTCCAGCAGTCTGTTCTGAAAGGCATGAAGCAGCTGTTGGCCCCAAGTCAAAACTTTCAGTGCAGGGAGGGTTATGTAAAAGTCCTTTGTATGAGAGACATACATGACAGCAAATGGTGAAATTGGAGTGCAGATTCTTTGAGGGGAGACAGCTATTTACAGCAAGGTTTTATTTTTTACTTGATTTTGCATAGAGCAAAAAGTGGAAGATACTGTAATTTTTATAATTTTTGTGTGTTTTCAGAAATCCCTCTTCCTGGTGCACTGTTGTGGGTAATTTCACACCACTTTGCACACAGTATAACCCACTGGATGGAAGGGCTGTGAGAGGTTGCCTATTTCTTCCCCTCAAGGAAAGGTCTCTGTACCTAGGTCATTTCTGAGGGATGCTGCTCTAATCTTTGGAATAGATTTGCAGCTCTCCTAGTCCATCTATTTCTGTGCTTCGCTGTTCTTACCATATAACACTTTCCAAATATTTGACATCTTTTGCTATCTGCAAAGACACTCATCTTTGCCCTTCCACAAGGGATTTCTTTTGAACTCATCAGTCCCAATTGATCTTACCTTTTCCCTTCAGGTGATATTTTACAGAGCCCTGAACCATCTTCAATAGCTTCCTCTGAACACTCTCAAAATTTGCCTTAAGTTTCTGCTGGGGTGATAACCAGCATTGGATGCAGAATTCTTCTACTTATTTCATAATAGCAAGACATTGTTGACTAATACTCTGTTTATATTGCATTGTGGACGCAGTTCCTTTTCTGCTGAACTTCTCCTTAAGTGGCCATTCTCACACTATATGTTTATAAATTATTTATTCCTGCCTAAGGAACTCCCTGATGGGATTCTTGGGGTGTCCTGTGCAAGGCCAGGAGTTGGACTTGATGATCCTTGTGGGTCCCCTCCAACTCAGGAGAATCTGTGAAGTCAAAATTTTTCTATCCATAATGAATTCATCTAGATTTTGAAACCGTTTCTCTAGGTCATTGTGAACTCTGGTCCTGTCATCTCACTTGTTCACATTCCCTTCCAGTTTCTTCCCATCTATAAGTGTGATAAATCCAGGCTATAACCCACCATCCTGAGCATTAAGACTTTAATAAGCACATTATAAACCGCAGCCCATATGAAGGTCCCCTTGATACAGTTTTCCAGCTTGACAGTGAGCCATTGACAGCTTTTCTATGGAAATGAGCATTCAACCAGTAACTGCAGGGAGAGCACACTTCCATTAATGAAAATGTCACTTGAGATTGCGTCAGAAAGCTTTATTGAAGTCTGAAATATGTGGTATCTGTGTTAATACCTTACCCATAAGATCTGAATCCGTGCTCTAAAAGGAGATTGGATTGATTTGCCATGATTAGTTATTAACCTGTTAAGAACTGTGAGACGAAAGTAAATCCAAATTTCTTGGAGTTCTGGTAATACATCATTCCTCTCAGTCTCATAGTTCCAAATCAGCTTCTTTATAGAATAAAGCAGGGAGAAAGCCTGACATAGATTCTGAATGTTTGGGCTGGTTAAAGCCATGTAGGGACCTGGGGAGCCGTATGTGGATTCAGTAGGAGGATTTAGCTAATGGTCTGTAGTGTGCAATGTCTGTAACCACAGAGAAGAATCTGAGTAAATGATTGTTTAAGCTAATCCAGAAAGTTAAATACTTGTGAATCAAATTGCACTAGGGTGTATCATTCTTCTAGGGGTTATGAACTGAGAGAGGTGGTGTGTGTGAGGGAAAGCCAGATCATAACCTCTGCTTAGAGCAGTTCAAGGCTGCTAATGAAGGCATAGTAGCTGAAAGGGGCAGCCCGCGGGTGGCTCAGTAAAGGGAACAGGAGTACAAAGTCAGGACATGCTGAAAGCATGGAAGAGAGTGGCAAAGTCACCCTCTGTGAGGGAAAAGGACAGCTTCCAAGCTACCCGGGAAGTGTTCTTTTTCTGCTGCTTGCTTTGTTGTAAATACACAAAAGTAATGTATTGTCATTTACTTGCGGTTCCTTCCAGTAAGAAAACCTCGCTGTGTGAAGCCATCATGTGGTTTCAGCAGTCCTCTGGCAAAAGGCACGCTATGTACAGCTGAGGGGATCTTAGCTAAGTTATATATCCAGCATCAAACTGCAATGAAGAGAGAATCAATTGTAAAGATTCAGGAAAAAGCAGGAGGGATTAGGACAACTGCAGTGTGCTGAGTGTTGGTGCATTAAAGATACATAAAGTAGATGTTATATGTATTTTCAGCAGCTATGAATTAAAACATAAATACAATCTGGATGGAATAATTAATTCTCAGGTGGTTGTTGTTGTTCTGAACTTGCAAATGTAAATGAAAGAGCTGAGAGCAGCTTTTACATGAGTAATTTCTTAGTGCAGCCATGGAAATATTTCTTACTGTACAGAGCATTGCTTTGCTGCTGCTCTGATTTTCACCCCTGAGTCAGTCACCTTCCAGTCTGCTTCCTCTTGGTCATTGTTAATAGAAGGTCTTTTTGATTACAGAAAATTGGTTGAAACACTTCTGTAATGAAAATGCTAGACAAATGCTCCTTCTTGGACTGACATCAGAAATGTTATACAAGACATTCTTAAATATGCTGGCAGCTGCCCTGAATGTAATGAAATCATGGAAATTAGAAGTGTTGCTCTCTCTATGTGGCCAGTTCAGGACTGTTTTCTGTGTGTTACCCAGTTTTCCTTTCAAAAGGAACCACTTTTCATTAAGTTTCCTCAGGACATTCTTGAACTTGCTTATAATTTCTACAATCAGGAAAATTACCCTGATATTCTAAGGTATTACCCCTTTGTTTTGGATTGCACACAGTTCCTCATGCCTACATCCCCTGTACCACACTAAATCATTCCTCTTGCAGCAGAGAGTTTACAATCTTCAGAAGATCAATAACTTTCCTGGTAGAAATGCATGTGTCAGATGAAATCCTGTTTCTGCTGCAGCCAGCAGTGAAATTCCCACAAACTTAAGTGGTTTGGATTTCACATGCAGTTTTTAGTCTGTTCTTGTATGACACATTAGTTAATCCTTAACACATTCTTCGTATAGAAGGTGCCTAAATGCAGGGAAGTTGCAGAGTAGCGGTGATGTACCTTGGGTTTCAGCAGCACCTTTCCATGCAGGAATCACAGAGCAGCTTCTGAAAGACAAGTGAAACCCACAGCAGAGTGCAAAGGATCGATATTTTTAGTCTTCTAAAGTGCAGGGAGCAGAACGGAAGGATCTCTGTGGGTATGCGGAAGGGTATATGGAAGCACCATCCTGGCTCCCATGTCACCTGCTCTTCATCTGTGTTTTTTTCACCTGTTGCTTCTTTGTAGCCTTGGTGTATTTTCATCACATACTCTGATTTAGTTTTCACAGATGAATTAATTTTCTTTACCTGTTTTTTTAGCACTCTAGCTTCTTCCTTAGTTTCTTTGCTGGAGCTTACAGAACTCCCTTAACTAACTGCAGTTGTGTTTGTTTGAAGTAGTAATATTCCATTCCTGTCAACAATTAATAGCAGTATTAAGCGGGAGTCAGCTGACTAAAAACTTAGTCCAGATTCATATGCTGTCACTTAACACTTAGTGTTGGAACTAGTGAGTTCTGGCTTGGGGATGAGGAGCACTGAAAGGACTGGGCCTGCCTTGGCTGCTGGGAAAGGAGGCATGGAAACCTGTTTCCACCTTCTCCATTCTCCTTTCCTGCTCAACCTGGCCATTCTGTTCAACAGTGGTCAGAGAGCTGTGAGGGTTTGCTCACAGGTTCTGCTTTGGGTTTACTCATTGCAGCAGACTTTCATTGCAGGAGCCTTTCTGCAAGAAAGAGTGGCAGGGGCTTGGGCTGAGGGGTGACTTGTACTGAAGCTGGAGTCACTGTGAGGCTCCGAGAGAAAAGAGCTGTTGTAAGAGAATGGGCTGGAGGTGGAATAGGGCATTTCTATCACTTGTGATGCCCAGCTTTACCAGGCAACCTCATTTCTGGCTGCTGCTGTTGGCACAGAGCAGAGGCAGCTTAGCAAAGAAAGCTTTCTAATGCTCGTAGGTGTCCTCTAGGGCACAGAAATCTGCTGGAAGCAGATTTCCATCTGCATGATGCGATGCAAACAAGATGGTTTCTGGCATGAAAAGCCTTCAGTTGAGACATCAAATCATTAGGAATACTATGGCCAGAAGCTTTCATAATAAATTACTGTAAAGTCATGAAAGATTGATCTTTTTTGATTTCAGAGAAAATAAATCAACAGTATGAAGTCAGCTCTGCTACAGTTTCAAACAAGAGACTATTACCCTTTGCCTTAAAGATCAGAGACAAATTACTATTTTTACTTTACATTCTCTTGATGAGGATAATGATAAACATCTGTCACTTTGCTGCTTAGCCAGTTACGAATCTTATTGCAATCTGTAATTTAAACAGTGAAAAAAAATAAAAGGGAAAAAATACATGAACAAACTGCACTTTATGTAGACAGCAAAGAAGAAAACAACGAGAATAGATGTCAAATACAGGGGAACTGGGAAGGGGGCATTTTTGGTTACTTGTGGTTACTTGGCTAAAATCTGCAGATATATGATAAATGTATGATTTTTTATTTATTGGTATTTCACAGGGAAAATTACCATTAGTTTTTCTTTAGACATGGAGGCTAAGTAAAATACTTAATCTTCGCACTGTGACGTTTTGGTATATGCAGTTTATTAACAAAAAGATTAATGTTTATAAGGTAGTGTCTACCAGTGTTACAGCATTGAAAACCCTGTTTTCATCAAGAGCTCTTTCAGTGTCCTCCACAGTCACAAGATTTTTAGGAAGCACTGCTAATTTTTTTTAAAGATAGCTGCTTTACCAGTAATTCATCGGTACTTTTGAAAGTTCTTTTACACTTAGTTTTGTTTCTAAATGGTACATTGGGTCTTATTTCGTAACAAAACTATAACTTAACACATCACAAACACACCATTTCATTTAGACTGGACTGACCAAGCTGTAGGTTAAAAGGTTACAAGTGGTCTACCTGCCACTGCTGCATGAGCAGAAGCAGACCCTGCACTAGGACATGAAACTTCTTGGCCCAGTAAGAAGGAGTTTCATGCAGGGAGAAGCCTCTTTGGTGACATGTTTGCATATTTAGCACTAATGGCCTTTCACTGGTGGGTTTGATACTGATCTCAGCTGCTCTAGAAATCTTTAAAGCACCAGTGATGTGCGAATTTTAGCTAAAAGCTCTATTGTAAATGTGCTGGCAGGGCTCTGGCTGATCCATAACTCGTTCTCCTGATCGGCTTATTCAGGTTTTGCAAGTGCTTCCTGTTTCTTCGTGTTCTTTATGTTCAAGGCCAGGTTGGATGCGGTATTGAGCAACCTGGTCTGGTGGGAGGTGTCCCTGCCTGGAAGTGGGGTTGGAACCAGATGAGCTGTAAGGCCCCTTCCAACCCAAACCACTCTGTGATTCTATGATTTTATGCTTCTAGGTGCCCACAGAACAGATTTAGATTTTCTAGTTCATGCTAATAATGCTCTGGTGGTTGTTTTCAGGGAGAAGTATTATATATCAGAGTTTGGGGAATGTTGTTCTTTGTGCTTTCTGGGTAGAAATTCCATTCTTTTGGCATCTTTGAACCTCAGACAGCAGTTTGATTTTCACCAAAAGGTTACAATTTTTTTTTTTTTAGGTTTTCTTATATTTATACAGGCCAGACTGAAGCAAAGTATAGGCCTTCTGGCTTCTAGTTAAAGTTCCTGGTATTGAATTAGGTTAGCTGTTTACATACAAAGAAGTTTTCTTCTGTCCAATGAAAAAGAGACCTCTAATATATAATCCAGCCTTGAGCACTGGAAGCAATGATGCTTTTGCAGTTATCTTTCATAAACCCTTTGTTTATATAGGTGCTATTCACATCTAACAGGTCTGAGACTGAACTGCAAAATTTGTCACAAATGAGTCAGCTTTAAGTAACAAGGGTGGGTTTTACCCACAGAAGGGTAAAATTCAAAATCCAGACTTGTGGTGATGCTTTCTTGCATAGGTCAAGCTGGCTGAATATCAGTGGTAAAAGATTTGATAATAAATACTGCAGTAAGTGATCTGAGATAATTTCTTGGTGTGACATTTACCACCTTGTGCCTTTGTCTGAAAACTTTCTTTAATATAAAATTATAAATTTGTGTGGAAATATATAATGTACTTTGTGCAAAAGGTCTCATATGGCATTAAACTGTAGAGGTCCAAATTTCATGATCCTGAACACTAATGTTAAACAGGCCAAGACTTCATATTGTAACCTGTGAATAGTCTTTGTATGAGTTATGTTGCTGGATTGCTACAGTTTAAGTCGAGGGGTTTTTCCCCCATTATATTTCCAGTTTACTGCAAACTGAAAGGCTTAACTTTTTTTTTTCTTCTGTGTAGACTGAAACTGAAGAGAATGGCCAAGCAGATAATTTTTCAATGGACCCCCAGCTGGAGAGACAGGTGGAGACAATTCGAAATCTTGTGGACTCCTACATGTCTATTATTAACAAATGTATCCGAGATTTGATACCGAAAACAATCATGCATCTTATGATCAATAACGTAAGTAGCAGCCAGGGTTCTAAATTAGTTCAACATGTCTGTCAAATCTCTTACTCGCAAATACACCTCTTGAATACAGCAGCAACAGCAGGTACTAAAGAGAAGAATAAATGTCACACTCTTAGACAAAATATTCCAATATTCCATAGTATTTGGAAGTTCTGCAGCCCTCTCAAAGGCCTCACAGTGCCTTGAGTGCTTACCCCAAAATCCTAAAGACCGAATTAATTTACATCTTAATCAGAAAATAAGTTATTATTTAAAGGTAAATCAAGTGGGGGTAGTTTTGTTTTGGTTTTTATTTGATGTCTTTCTTTTGGTATAATAGGAAAAGGAATTGGAAGCTCCATCTGGGCAGCCTATGAGAGCAACAGAGCAGAGTTGTGCTTCCTTGATTTTTCAATCTGCAGGCATTTGTCATGGATTCATAAAGCAGTTCTTATTTTGTTTGGGTTTCTTTATATTTTCAGGTTACCATTTTCAAGGAATAAATCTAGAAGCCTTGGACACTGTTATTTAGATAAGCAGATGTGGTTGGTTGATTTACTGTGTGTGTCTTTCTTAGATCTGAAGATTATTTGGTTTAAAAAATGGCTTTGAGATACTGTTGTTTTTCCACTGCAGTGGGATCTCAGCCTTCACATCCTGGCAGAGTTCTGAATGGACCTTGTTGAAAACTAAGCTTAATATTAGAGCCACTGGTGCCATATAAATTACTAATGGGGAGCACAGCTCCTGCTAGTTCTGAACAGCACCGTTTCTGAGAGGTCATCAAACCAATCAGTCTTTACAAGTGCAGTATGCTGTGAGGCAAATGTGATTAGAAGGTAGCATTTACTTTTGACTCAGAGCCACCTCTAGCCTTCATCTGATGGATTTCATTAGCCCTGTGGAATTTGTGTTGCACTTAAAGAGTTTAGGTGGTTGGACAGGAAATTTCAGTGGGACTTCCTGGTACATTTAATAGGAGCAGAATTTTTGCATGAGGGCAAGAGATTTTTCATTAACTTCTTCAGGTTTAGGAGAGTCAGGATCTAAGTAATGCTCCAGTTATGGGTGCCTTTTTCCAAAAAAACATGGGAACAATGGAACTGCCCTTTTTTCCGGAAATCAGGCATGCTCTAGACTTCATAAGTTGAGTGTGTGTTCTCACTGCTCTTTCTAGAACATTGCTAGCAACTTTATGCTTCAACTTAGCCTATCTCCAGTGCCCTTGGAAAGGCTGGGGTTTAGCTTTCATTTCACAAACAGCAGAGCTCAGTGAGCAGTTGCTTGAAAGCTTACATTAAATTTTCTGCCACTCACCTCCTCATATGGAATTGCTTAGGGGTCTCTGAAGTGTGTGCGTCCCTCAGAAGTAGATTACTGTAAGATTTTGTACTTTCAATCTCATCAGCTGCTAGTGACATTGATAAAGCCTGCCATGCTGGCTGGCCGTGGCACGCAGAAACCACACACTTCAAATATCAGCTACCTTTCAGTTGGCCTCATACTCCCAAGCTGCATTTGGGCTTCCTCGTGAGCTAAGGTCTACACCTCCATCCTAGAATTTAAATTTTAAAATTGTTCTAAAGAACTCTGAAGAGTGACACTACAAGCATTAATGAATTTGTTTCTGTACAGCACAGGCAGTAAAATACCACATTGAAAACAATAGCTAAAATAGCAATTTTTAAAAATCAGGGCTATGAAAAAGAGAAAGAAATGGTTGTATTAAGAGTACTGAGTCCTGCCAAAAGGTTGTGCAAAGACCTGGAAAGGAGTGGAGCTGTGATGGAAGGTGGGTCCTGTTAAGCTGTGTATGTGTTCCTTGGACTCTTCAGAAGTCCAACCCATCCACCAGGAGTTAAATGAAAACACCCTCCCTCCCCCTTAATGAGCATATTTTTATTTTCTGCTGCCCCATCATGTTGCCTCCAAAACTCTGGAAACAAATTGATCCCAAGGAATTTGTTTCCATGACAATTGCAACCTCCCAAGTTTTCCTAGAACTTCCTTTCCACTTTGTGGGCCTGTAAACAAGTACTTACAATTCAAGGAAAGTATCGGATTCAAACTCAGTGTACAGAAAATAATTAGATGCTGTCCCTGAGCATATTTTGGAGCCTAAGCCTAGATTATTGTATTCCAAGTGCATCCCTTGTTCTTCCCCTAGGGTGGATGTTGATTACCCTAAAAGAAAATACATTTACCACACAGAACTGCATTGAGTTACCATTACCCATTCAAAATGGCCAAACAAAACACACATACACGAATTTGTATTTCATGGTGCCTTGGTATCCTGGATTAATACAAGAGGGGTGGTCTTAAGAGTAGTCAGTGTATGCTCCATAAACAGTGCTGATAGTGATCTCAGCCAAGTGGAAAAACTCCAAAGGACTCGTTACTGCCAAACTGACAGTTAAGGAATGGGTTGTCACTGCATTTGAGGCAGTGACATGTGTTATCTTCCTGCTGATGAGGTTCCAAGCCCACCTTACCCCATTTCAGAGTCACAGGGCAGGTTTGGGGCACTGGCCTTTTGGATGCTTGCTATGGTTCAGCTTTGACTGCAGGCCTGATGTCTGTGAAGGAAAGTATTTTAAACCATTTGTGTGAGTCTGCTTTCCAGAAAGGAGCAAATATGTTAGTAAGCATCACTTTCCCCTCCATTTCCAAGCTGGAGAAAGTGGCTCTTGTGGAAGATCTTCCTCTGTCTAGTACAGCACGGGAGGGCAGGAGGCTGATCCAAGAACCATTCCTAACACAGCAGTCTTCCCTTTCCAGACTAGTTCAGGGACTTATGCAAATCCCCTGCCAGTGACAGACAGGGACCTCTCATGATAATTGTCACAGGCTGATTTTTTTCAAACAGATATTTGTGGTTTAACAATGCTTTTACAATCAGCTCTGGCCTTAATCTAATTTTAGGACTACTTTTTTTTTTTTTTTTTGATGTGATGCCATCAAAATGCTCATTTCATTGAGCAGAATGTGATGCTGTTTAACTATGATATCTGGTTTTAATGTGGAGTTTTTGGCAATCATGAGGAAAGTAGTGTACTCTGGCTCTTGATCAGTACCATCTACTGGAAAACAGCATGAAACTCATGGAAAATTTTTGCAGGCTTTGCTAAGAATTTGTGCATCTCCTGTCATACGTGAATGGGAAATGACAGCCAAGCCCAGGCAATATGGTTTTGTTTCGCTGTGAGGTCTGTCCTGGCTGCCTTCTCGTTGCTGCTGACCAGAAGGGGTCCCATGCCTGCGCTGTCTGACTGCTCTCACTGACCTTGTCTGAACACAAACATTGCCTTCGTCTCACTGTCAGGGTTTAAATCAGAAAACCAGCACAAACCCATGTGCAAACAGAGCTCAGGTTTATGTAATCAGAATCCTGGGAATGTATTATCGTCAGTATCTCCAGCTCAAAAAAGCTTTATGGAGCAAAGCACCAGATGAGAAATAGATCAGAACAGCAATGAAAGTCTCAAACCCAAGGATTTAGTAGGTCAGCAGTTGGTCTATTTACCACAGTCTTATTTAATCAGAGTACCTCTAGCTTTTTATATCTGTTAATGTGGCCCAGGTTTCCATAACCAGGGTAGGCATAGCAGGAAATCAATATAGTAAATTAGATTACTTGGAGACTTCTCCCTTCAGTTTGAATGTGTTTGGATGGGTTATTCAGAATCTGACAGACTTGCTGGAAATTAAAAGGCACTGTCTACAGTAGGCTAAATTGTTGCTAAGAAAATAACTGACAGGTATGTCATAAAGCCTGAAAATTCCCATTCCATGTGGAATTTATATCTGATGGTACTGCCATTTACTTCCCAGTCAGCCATTTAGAAATGGCCCAAAATGCCAGCTGGCTCCTGGGAGCTGTTGGGAAGCCTGTTTGAAATGAACTGTAAGCAGAGGTGTCACCTCAGAGATGTAGAATTGCGTGACCACTGGAACTGGTGTGAGGTAGTAAGAGAAACTGAGTAAGTCTCCTGCTTCCATAGATCTACCCTTGTATTTGTTCCGTGTTGTATTTTCTGTAGAGATTTTTGTTTATTTCTTTGGTGGCTTGGATTTTTTTTTTGGTTTTTGTCCGATGAAATAGGTAAAAGAATTTATCAACGCAGAGCTCCTGGCTCACTTGTATTCTTCTGAGGACCAAAACACTCTGATGGAGGAGTCGGCCGAGCAGGCGCAGCGGCGGGATGAGACCCTCCGCATGTACCAGGCCCTGAAGGAGGCCCTGGCCATCATTGGAGACATCAGCACGAGCACTGTCTCAACCCCTGCTCCCCCTCCTGTAGATGACTCATGGCTTCAGCAGGCACGCAGGTGAGGATTGTCATGAATCTAGATTGCCATGAAATTCAGGACAGGCAGATGTAGCCAGCACCAGGAGCTCCCTCCCTGCCTGTCTTTTTGGGAAGATGCTCCTCCAGGTCTTAAAAGACATCTGTGAGGAAAATCAAAACATTTTTCCATATATACATATTCTGTGGATATGTTTATGTGACCACGAGACAGGATATTTGCCTTGCAAAAGACCATCCAGTGGACTTACAGCTTGCCTGATGCTTCAAATAGCAGCTGCTTCTGTCACCCCAGTTGTGTATCCACTTGGCCTCCTTTTACAAGCTGTTAAAATAATTCAGCATCTCAGGCTCCATGTCCTAGAAATTCTACTTAACAAAATATTATTAGGACTTGAATAAGAGAATCTGTTATATTTACCTCTTTGCTTGTTATGTTGTCAGTGGCAAACATGTGAGACTTAATTGTATGTGATCCTCTGACACTGACAGCAAAGGAAAATGCCAAGAAAAAGCATCTGTCCTAAGTTGTAACTTTTGTTTGAAGTAAAATAAAATACATCAAACAAAACCCAAGCCCCCACCTTACTGAACTTTTAAAATCTCTGCTATTTCACTAGATCACCTCCTCCAAGTCCTTCAACTCCAAGAAGACCTACATTAAACAATCCCCCAACCAGACCCTTATCTGGCCGAGGACCCGCTCCTGCAATCCCATCTCCAGGCCCTCAGTCGGGGGCTCCCCCAGTCCCTTTCCGCCCAGGACCACTGCCTCCATTTCCCAGTGCTGAAGCCCATGGAGGACCTCCCCAGGTTCCCTCTCGGCCGAGCCGGGCTCCTCCCAGTGTCCCAAGGTAAGAAGTTTGGTATTCCTGGTGGTGGCATGGTTCTCTCCCTCTGGCATAACAGACAGACTCTGCACCATGGCTGGAAGTCGAGCACTGTTGTTAAGAAGGTCTTGTAGCAAAGCCAAACTGGGCATTCCCTGCAGAGTCAAAGGTGTTTGTTTTATGGAACCAATTTGTAGCACATACCCTTTTGAAAAGATAGGAAGATTTTTCCATTTAAAAAAAATTCTAGTCAGTCATTTGGAAGACACTGATTTGCCTACATTAGGAACCCCAGTCCCCCACACAGGGGCTCAGAGAGAGAGAGAGGTCACCCAGCCCCACCAGAAGAGGAGCAGGGGTACAGCTCCTCACTTCTGCCATTCTGAATCCTCACCAGAGGAAGCAAGGGCTGTTCTGGGAGAGAACAAGAGCAATTCTTGTAGAACCAGTGGAACAAACTGGTAGGAGTCTGATTCTTGTCCTGCAAAGCCAGTAATATACAGCCAGTTGAAAACATGCCATAGCTGTCTAACAGAGTAGACCATATGGTATGAAGCAATTAGTTAGGAACAAGATTATCTTCAGCATATTGTTTCCTTTCCTTCCCAGGGCTTTGCATTCATCAGGACTTTTTAAAGTAGCTTTGCATATTGTATAATTTTCTATGCATTAACTGCTTTTTTATATAAGTTATATGAATAAAATGTCCTTAATGTTTATTTTCACAATGATGTAATACATATAATCACTTACATATATATATATGTATATGTGTATATATATATATAAACCTCTGATTCAGAGGGATTCATTAACTTTCTAAATTATGAGAGGCGTGGGCAGATAAGGCAGCGTTGGAACAAAGGGGTTTCTCCATTTTTGATAAATTAACTGTTACATTGAAAGTACTCAGAGTTTGGAAAAAAAAAAGAGCCAGTTAAATAGGAACAAAAATAAAATGTGCACAATTTCAATTTTAAAAATGGTAATTGAGAAGAGAAGCTTTGGAGGAGAACTTTCTTTTAAATAGGTGAGATCTGTCGTAGTTGTCAGTAACTTAAATTTGAGGCTCAGTGTTTCTAATATAATTACTATTTATAATAGAAAGCATAAATAAATGAGGTATATCAAAGGAATGAAGTATTTTTATATATTTGCTATGAAAAGGGTGTTGTTGCATCAATGCCCAGCCATGAAACACTCTTTCACCTTAGTAGATAACTCTGTAGCTTGCAGTAGGCACTGTTGGGGAGAAACCTGGACTTGCCTTTCTAAACTTTGCCCTGGAAGGGAAGAAGCCCAAGGATCATCCCCTCGGTGAGAGCCTGGGGCTGAGCCAAAGGGCACAGGCCCTGCTGTTTCCTCTGTGCCTTCAGAAGACAAATCAGAGCTGAGATCCAGGGATGAGGTGCAGTGTTTTGCCAGCTATGCTGCCAGAGAGAACCATGGCTCCTCTCCCCTCGCCCTGCAAAGCAGCATGTCTCCTTCACCCTGTCCGCCTGTGGCTGTGCGTGGACACTGCTTTCCTGAGGTGGCTTGCCAAGAGCATGTCTCATGATCATCTTTTTCATGCCAAAGTGATAGGTGGGATGGAGACCAGAAAGGAATTTTCTAGCGCTCAAAAGACACGTGGGTAAGCAGCCTGGGAACAGCTCAGTTCGGGACCGCCACTGGTGGCATGAAAAGCAGTGGCGGATAAAGGAGGTCGGTGATTTTAAAATACTGTAGCTGGATACGGAATTGAATGTGAGACTGCCTGACATTTTTGTGGAAGAGATGATCTGCAATACACATCTTCTGGACTGGATCCTGGTTCTCTTTTTTAGATCTATGAAAGCCTCAGACATAAAAAGTCTCAGCTGCTAAAGAATGAAGGAAGGGTTTGCCATTCTGGTGAAACTTCAGGTTTCTCCTGCTGACTAAACTGCAAGGGAGGAAATCCCAGGGAAGGGGCTGCAGGGGGAATCACCTGAGGGGGACAGTGTGGCCAGCTCCTGCGCCTATTAAATGTTTCTTTTGAGCCCTGGAATTTCAGCTATGCTTGGTCTGGTTTTAATAACAGCCTTTGCAGGATCATAGGAAATTGATTCAGAAAATGGGTCTGAGATATTAAAAGGGGAAAAAAGAGTTTAGAGGAAGAGTTCTTGTGGAAACTTGAGATTTTTCTGTGACTTATTTTTGAACTGGGGCTCTGTGCTCTGACTGTTCCACCACCATTTTCTGCAGTGATTCCTTGAAGTGTTGGGATCTCTCTTATCTAGGGAAATAGTTTAGCTTCCTGAGAAGGTAATATTTTTAAAGTTACCTTCCAAAGGAGCTTTCTGTTGCAGCCCCTATGACTCTCATATGGAGCTGAAAATCTTGACATGCTGAAGAAATACCAGGTTTCCATTTTCTCCTGTTCTGCCTTAAGATAAAAAGATAATTTTCAGGGGTAAGACTTGGACTGTCCTTGTCCAATGAGCAGATTAGCACACGTTTGGTGTGGAAAATTTGGCACCTTATAGTGAGATACAGCCCCTGTCTTTGAAAACACAATTTTTTTCTTCTACTTTATTAGCATTTAATCAAAGGAATTGTACAGAAATGGTGAGCTCTTGGCATTTTCTCACTGTTCCTCCCTTAATGTACAGGGAAAGGAAAAGAGTTAGGAGAGCAGGAAATAATTTTCTTCCCTGCTTCGCTCTGATTCTAAAGCTGGTTTGGGTTATGTGCTCTGAATATTTCTGTAAGGAAACAGAAACTATTTGCATGATACATGCCTCTTTTAATTAATCCCACTTGAGGTGGGTGGATCTCTCCCAGCAAAGCCTGTGAGTAAAGGCCCTTGGCTTTAAGGGCTTGATGCCAAAGCATATATGATTTGTGAAATATTCCCCCTGCCAGAATCTGGATTATTCCCCCTCTCTCTTAACAGGCTGCAGTAGTATTTTGAAAGAAAATGCAGCTGTGTGCTTGCTTTGGTAAGAAGGCTTTAAGCAGACACTAGAACCACTTCAGCTTACCATGATGTGAGTCTGCCTGCCTGTGTGGAAAGCCTGATCTTGACCAATTTAAGTTCTACTGTAGATGCTTTGATTTATAGCTTTTAAATGTCCTGAATGGGAATCTCAGCTTTGCCACAAGGAAAACAATTGAATTGGAAAAGTTTTTTTCTCCTGGCAGCAGAGCCCATGGCATTTGTGGGGGTGGGAGGGTGCTCCCCTTTTGTGCCTGTGTCCTGCTCTGCAGTGCTACTGTGGATTCATGAAGGCTTTCCCAACAAAGCACTGGAGATGGTTACTCACTTTGTCGCTGAAACAAATGTGACCCCACAGGATGTGAAACCCTGGAGCACGTGTGTCACCCCCAGGCATGCTGGGGCTGGTCTTTACATGTGAAGCAAGTCGTGGGGAGAGAATTCATGTTGTGCTGCTCACATTCTGTCCCTACAATTTATTTAAACCCACAGCCAGCCAGCAGGGCAGGGCTGGTGGCAGCTCTGCAGCTCCCCTTTGTTATGCCACGAAGGCTAATTCCATGACCTGCTGTGTTGGTAGCTAATCTACATTGTAAGCCATCATTACATATTTCTGCCAAAGTGGCACAAAAAGATACTTTTACCTGACAGTAATTGCAGTTAGAAATTTTCAGAAAAAGTCAGGAGCACTGCAGGAAGCATTACTGCCTGATGTCTCCCAGCCCACAGGCTCACACTCAACTCTTTGATTGCCAAATATGAACCATTCACTAAGTTTTCTGTGATGGACTTTATGGATTGAGTTCTTTGAAAAGATTTAATGAAATGTCTAACCCTGTGCATTGAAATGGTAAGGGGATTCCGTGCAAAAATTGCACATGATCCTCTGAATAGAATCTGTCATAGTGCATAGGCATATAAGGCCAGAAGAGTTATCCTGCCTAAGCCTGGGAATCTTCTTCCTCCTTAAAGTTTGACCTTGCAGCCTTAAAAGCTTACTACTGTATTTTTTACTGGAATATAAATTGTAATCAAATAGCCATTGCACCAAATTCTTCTGGCAGGATGAGTAAGTGCCCACCTTAGAGTGTTTGCATGCTGACTTGGATGATCTTAATCTGAACAACCAAGTAGGAAGCACAGCTCTCTGTCCAGCATCCATGTGTACTCTTTGAATGGATCTTTGGAGAAAGTTATATTCAAAAAGTATAGTCTGCAATGAGGATTGTATCATGCAAGCAGAGACAAAAGTGTTACATGGATGGATTTCAAAATCCTTTTGAACCTCAGGAGAAACGAAAGCCAAAAATTGAATTTAATTCTGTATCTCACGTCTGTGATCAAAAGAATGTACAGCTACATGGGCAAAGCCAGAGCCCCTCACGGGGTCCGGGGGGGGCGATGCTGCCCTTCTGTAGTCAGTATGTTTCCAGCTCTGCCTGTCCAAGGACCCCAAAATCACAAGACTTATGAGAATATCAGTTATTCTTTCTGTGATTTCTGCCCAGACGGAAGACAGCCCTGTGTAATTTGTTACCAGTCTAACGTACATTTCTTGTTGAAATGCACACCTAGTAAGTAATATGTTACTTCTGCTGCTGGCTGTTTCAAGCAGCAGCAGACTCCATTTATTTTCTCTTATCTCTTAGAAAGAAGCTCTGCATTTTCCCCTCCTCACTGGCTCCTTTTTCACTGTTTTCCCTTTTTTCTCAGCCTTTCCCTCTCTGTCCCTTTCTTGACCATCCTGTTTGCTTCTTCTTTCACCTCCTCCTTTCACTTGGTTTCCTGCCTGGTACATTTGTTTCCCTTCCCCATGTATTCCTTCTTTTCCTTTTCACCATCTAGTCTTGGTTTCTTTCCAACTTATCCCTTCCCTTCCCTGTCACCTTTGTAAATCACCTTGTATTTCTGTCTTGTTAAAGTTTTTCAGACAGTTTTTAAGCTATAGAATGCAATATTTGGTAATCTTTCTTAGCAGCCTGGTGGCAGTGGCTGTAACACCCATCAGAAACATGAGCTCCACCGCTTGGGGCAGTCACACTGCCAGGTGCAAACCTGGGCTCATCTTGCAACTTCGGTCATGGAATAGAATCAGGGAATAGAATCACAGAATTGTTTGGTTTGAAAGGGACCTTTAAAGGTCACCTAGTGCAAGTCCCCTGCAATGAATAGGGACAACAGAAGCACAGAAAGAAGGAGCATTCTGCATGAGGATAAGTACTGGAGGGCCTGGCCAGAAAGCAGGTCACAGCAGGTTGTAAGTTTACAACACACAGCAAGTCTTTTGGTTTCATGGTAATTCTGCAATACTGATCTTAGGAGAAATTTGAGAGATTCTTCAGCTGCCTGAACTGTAATGCCATGAGAGATACAGGAGGGTCTTCACTTCTGCTCCCGGAGCTTCAGTGACTGCTGCCCCTAAAAGGATGGCTTTCTTTTAGGCTGGCAGTAGGATTTTGTTCCTGCCTTCCTTTATATACCTCTCCTCCAGATGACTGTTCTGAAGATCAAAGAAAACAAAGTTCATGGGATGCCAGACATTACAGCCTAGGTACCACATCTGCTGCCACAGACTCTTAACTTCTCTCAGCATCTCCTTTCATCAGCCACAGGCAGACTGTCCATATCTTCTGTGCTCTAGGGATTTTCTGATGGGCAGTACACTATGGCAGTTGAACAAAAGTATCTGAAGAATCACTTGTTCTACATAGGGTTTAGGTTTGATCTTATTTATTGCATCTCAAGTAGTTGTAATGATCTTGAGTATTGTTCCTGAGCTACTTATTCCTGCCTTATTCAACATAAAACTGTTTTTTAAACAAAGTGACATTCAATTGGGATTGTTGCAAGTCACTTTAAAAGTTCAGCAAGGAGGATCAGGCAGAGAAATGGATTTCATTACTCTTAGTGTAGTCTGGACCTATGTGATGGGAAAGGGTAAGTAAAAAAGATGCAAGAGGGAGGAAGACAGAAAAACAAGGAACCTCAAAAGCATCAAAAGAAGTGATTCTGAAATAAAGATGATGTTTCAAGTGCAGTCCTTAAAGATAGCAGGAGTGTCAGCTGATGCACTGAATGAATTTCAGCAAAAATTTGCATTTGGTTTGGGTTTTTTTTTTCTTCCTTAGCATTTTCTCTCTCAAGATACTGTTAGTAGAGGAAGTGGTTTTATTTTTAACATTTCTCTACTTGGAAAAAGAAAGTAGACTCAAACAACAGCAGTTGTTTGACAGAAATACAGAAACCTGAAGATATGTTTTATCCCAAGAAATTAGTTAGTTTCATACTGGAGTAGTTTAATAACAGCTTCTATGAAGGCATTGCAGGATTAGAGCTACGGTGTTGAGCAGGGAATTTCTGCCTTGTCTAAAGAGTGGGCGAATAGCAGAGCATTTCTAGCCTGCCTTATGCTAGAAGAGAAAACATCTGAGAGTAAACAGAGAGAAACAGTGATGATTTGAACTTCCTGCACCTGCAGGCATCTTGAAAGGCTGTCTTGAAACTCTCCTGTCCCCTGTGAGCTGTATTGGATCAGTAGTGAACGAGGGCACTCCATGGCTCCATTAACAACAGTGACACTGGTAATCCCATTAGTTGGCATCACGGACAAGAAGAGGTGCAACCCCAGCTGGAGGTGACAACCAGGACATTTGGTCCCTTCTTGCACCAAGGTAAGTAAAGAGGAGAGAGGCAGATGGGCAGAGGAAGGTCAAAGCTGAGTAGGAAGGAAGAACAGAGAAGGCAGAAGTAGATGTGGTGTTCAAAAGTGGGGTACGTGATTCACATTGATGCCGAACAGTGCAGCTACACACAGAGCAGTGCACAAGTCTTGAGCTACTATGAAAAGATCAGATGTTCTTCATGCTGATTTTGTGGCCCTTCTGTTGTCATCTTCTGTGGACAGAACAGCATTCTGAATGTTAACACAGCACTCCTTTCTCTTCTTCACGGGCAGCTTTGACCCTCTGGACCATCCTGACCTAAGGTTTCTGAAAGGTCAGGACAGTCTTCCACAGATGTGTTGCACACTTGCTTACTTGACATGTTCCCTGCTGACGGGCAAACAAGAATTCACAGTTTCTTAAGAGTAATAGTCTGTCTTAGTCGCTCCATTGAATTAATTTTGTGTTTATTCAAACTGAGCTTTTCATATGACACATTAATTCCCTGAAATGACTAATTAGAAAATGCAGTGTTCTCATAAACATACAATATATTTGTATGTGTGTGTGATGGACATTGATTTATGATGGTCATATAGAAAACGTAGCTTGAGTTGTAGATAATAAATTTTTCTGCTGGAACATCATCTTTTGGACCACTTTGCCTCTGAAACGTGTATCTGTATTAAGTTAAATCACACACAGTGGAACCTCACTAACCCTAGTGCTTTCAAACAGTGTCAGCCTTTGAATTAATGGAAATTTATATTGCTGCAGTGTAGTGGTGGCCAGTGGAAGGTCACATTCTTCCCATTCACTTAATTTTTTTTATTTCTTTCACTTAAATAGATATCTGACAAAACAGCATAATCTAATAACCTTAACTTGCTTATACTGAACAAAAAAATTCTTCCACTGAGAGACCACTGTGCAGCTGGGTCTTTTGCAGTTTTGGGGCTCAACTGTGGGGACAACCAAGGCAGTCCCTGGCAGTACAGTCTGAGCACGCCCTCTGTGCATTTGTAGAGCCTGACGCAAGTTCAGCTGGAGAACTACTCAGAACTACCACGAACCCTCAAACGCTGTGCTCAGTGCCTGAGGGCTTCCCTTCCTGATTTGCTCGACGATAGTGATCCTGTGGGCAATGCTTACTGCAGACATTTTGTGTTTAACAAAATGACATTTTCCAGTACAGAAACAAATCGCAGAAATTTTCACTCTCTTGGACCATTACACTGGGATAAGGGACCATCTCAGGCACATATTCCCCAGCTATTTTTTCCTTTCATCACCACTGAGTGCAGTTTCTCATTTCCCCGGCAATCATCATCTCCTGCTGATCCTTGTCCGTGATTCCTGCTTTACTCCTCCTAATGTCATCATCCTTTTTCTGTTCTTCCTACTTTGTTATGACCTGTGTCACTAGGATCAAGTGCCTTTCCTCCCCTTGCGTTTCCCACTTCCACTCCAGATCCTGGCTCCCAAGTTGATGTTTGGGAGACTCTGCAGTAGCCATGCTGCATCTGCTGTAGGATAGAAAGAGTTTAGGCATGCACAGACTGAAGACTAATTAGGTCTACAAGCCATGTCTTGTCTCTGTTTTTTCAACCACGATGGGTCCAGTAGTTTCACTTCTGGTTGAATTGTCCTCCAAATCCTGAGGCTAATGGAGGTCAAGGGATACCATATAAAGTTAGGTTGATACAAGAACCAGAAAGAGTAGAGGGTGTGGGTCTCTCAGGATCGTACTGAAACAGAGAAAAGGAGAGAAACAATATAAAAATAAAATCAACAAAGCATTATAACTATCTCAAGACCAAGCTGCTTAGTCTCTCTAAATAATCACCCTAGCAGGAAACCAGATTTATTCCTCACCTGCAGTAAAGTCACTCTTTTATCCTCTTACTCTATGCCTCACATCCAGGTTTGTTCTGTCACCTAAAACAAATTTGCCTGCAGTCAGTCTTAAAGCTGCTTAGAGATTTTAAGTATTTTCCTGTTAAATTCTACAAAGACGATGTCACGTATCAGGATACTCCAAGAGGGCTGCATTATAGGGAAACCAAGATGAGGGAAAAGGGAGAGAATAATGGACTTCTGTTCACAGCTTCAGATCTACAGGATGTATTGTAAAATATAGTTCTGTGCATGCCTTCCACAAGTGTTCTCTGGTGGTCACAAGCAAGCAGGAATGTCAAATGTAAGTGGAAATGAAAGCCTTTTATTTAGAAGTCCTCTGGCTGTGCTGTGAGAAGCCATCTTCGAGCAGGGCCTCCCATGGTAATTACAGCCATGCTTTACTGAAAGCACATTTTGTGCACTCCGTGTGGGGAACGATAGGACTTCTCAAAAGGCAAAGGCTCGAAGAACTCCCATATGTTTCTGATAGAATTTTAAGTCTAGACTTGCTTTATTTAGTTTCTTTTGCTCTGTATTTGCCTAGCTAAAGCTTTTAGGAGTTCTTTTAAAACTGGAAACATGGGGGGTGCTGCTTAGGTTAAAAATAAATGGAAAAACTTTTCCTTTTTTATAAAGTTTTTGTATGGGGGTAAGAGCTCCCCTCCATTCAAAACCCCACTGAGCTCTTCAAAGAGGAGTCTCTGCAGCGACATCAGGGAGTTATTAAATACATACTTAGTCCACAATTTTCATTGGTAAATTCTTTATGTCTGCTTAATGTGTGCTAGTTAGAAGAACTGATTCTTTTTGCAGACTCGTTTACTCAACCCCGGAGGGACCTATGATCTCCTGCCCCTTTAGCACTAACTTTTACAAACAGTTTCCTCTTTTTCTTTTTTTTTTTTTTAAGGCAGCAAAACAAATAACAACAACCCCCCCAAAAAAACCCAAGACAACAGACTGAGTTAAACGGGCCAGGCAGCGGGACACAGCCCCAAAACTCGAAAACCCAGCTGAAATGTTGGCGACAATAACCAAAAGGATTTCCCGCAGCAGTGACATTTTTCTAAGGAGCTTTCTGTGCAGCAGGAGCCGCCCCTCGGGGCCGGGAGCAGCTCCGCACGGCCAGCGCTGCCCGGGCCGTGGCAGCCGCGCCGATAACGCGCAGAAACCCGGCCCGCGCCGTCTACGCCGCTATCATCTGCTGGCCTCAGACTAAACATTTAATTGGGCTTAGTCACATATTTACTCACTGAGATGGCAGCTAGCGCGGAGCAGGGATGCGGGGGAGGTTGTTTTTCCCGGTTTCCCCTCGCCCGGTCCCCGGGCAGGCTGGAGCTCCCCCTGGCGCTCTGCGGGGCCGGGTTCCTCGGCGTGCGGCGGGGCTGGCGGCGCTCCCGGGGGGAGCCTTTGCTCGGGATGCGCTGGGGCCGAAACCACGTTCGGCTTTCCTCAGAGCTGCGCTTTGTGGAGCTACCCTGGGCGTTGGTTGCTGACTTTGTTGTCTCAAGGTGGCCCAGGCTCCTGCGCCTCTCCATGGGCTCCCAGCCACCGCTCCGGGCGTAAAGGAGCCAGGGAAGGGGCTTGGCCTCTCCTCCTGTGTTTGGGGTTGAGATTCTTGTTAGGGGGAGAAAAAAGGTCTGAATCCTACTTCCAGTGTAGAAATGGTCACAGAATGATTTGTCATCCTGACGGGGAAATCTAGGACAGGCAACTTCAGGGCTTGTTCTTTCCTTCACTTGGACGTGAGCTCCAGCTCGTGCCAGTTGATCCTTTGCGCCAGTGGCTAAGGAAGGTGAGGTCTCTTCCCTAAGCTGAACCCCCTGTGCTCTGCCCAGGGCCTTGGGAGCACAGTCCCTCTTTCCTCCATTGCTGGCACAGGGAACTGCAGATAGCCCAGGAGACTGTCAGCGGCAGGGCTGGAGGGGAGTGGTGCTACTGCAGGTCTTTTCCCAAGTGCTGCCTTTGCCACTCCTCTAGAAGGCACCTGTGCTCTCCAGGTGGAGGTCCTGCTCCCCTGGTCGTGGTGTGGAGGGTTAAGGAGCTGGAAGTGCATGGGAGGCAGGCATTACCTTTGAGGGGCTGGAGCTACGGAGGGCTCTGCCCGTTCCTCATGGACATTTCTGCCCATGCCTATTGGGAAGACACAAGCGTTTGTATCAGAGCATCCCAGATAGACGTGTGTCTGTGCTGGGAGTATCCACAGCTGGGACAGAGCATGGCTGAAGGGTCCCCTCGCTGAGCAGACCTGTCTGTTGGGCAGTGTCACAGGTAGAACCAGGCTGGTGTGGCTCAGCCACAGCTTCTCATCAGAGGGTCCCCTTGGGAGTATCAGCTTCTCCTTGAAGTGCTCAGTAATCTGGAGTGGGAAAGAGCTAATGGGGAATTTTTCTGTTCAGGTCTGCACTGGGCTTGAATGGAAATTCAAAATAGCACTCAGTGTGCAATAACAGCTCTGGTTCAAGGAGGAAACGGTGCTCAGGCCTGATTTTGGTTCAGGTTTGGTTTGACTGATTATATCCAGGAAATCCTCCCACTGTGCTCTCCATTTTCTGATCCTGCTATGTTAAATAGCAATTTGGCTAAATTGCATTATTTGAATCCAGTGGGCTGCATTTAACCTGGTATTAAAATGCATGTTTGGGCTTGTATCTTTTAAATTTGATATGAAGACAGCTGTATGCATTTTCCCTTGTTTGTAAATTGTATACATATGATACGATGTTTTCAGTAAGTGCTAAACAATGCAATGTGAGGCATTTCAACAAAGGAATAATTTAATGCAACCCAGCAGAAATGCAGAGCCTTAGAAGTGGTTCTTTATGAAACTACAAATTTTGGAAATGGGTCCAGAAGACCTACACTGGAGCAACACAAAAAACAATAGTTAACAAAGTAACATTTTTCCTGTAAGAAAAATACACCATGAAGAAATTATATTTTGCCTATTTTTTTTAGCTTGTTGATTTACTTGAATGCTTTAGTTGGCATATTTTGTATTTGTTGCATGGTAGGGATTAAAATCTTCATTTTTTCACCAAAAAAGAATATTGTCGCACAAGATGCTCTTTGAGCCAAACGAGATTTTTTTTTGGTCAAGTGTAAATTTGTCTCACATATTTTGTTCCAGTTCAAAGAAAATTAACACATTGTTACATTCTTTTCATCTTCAGTTTAGCTTTAGCAGAATGAGACATATTTCCTTTGTAATCTTCTTCAGAGCCAGAACTGTCCCTACTTGCACAGGTAGAGGACAGGTTAGGAAGAGCTGCACAGTTTGTTTGGGCCATTAATGAGCTCTGCTGGAGCTGATGGGAACCAAAGAACCTCAGCTCCCACCTTGCTCAGAGCCTGGGTTCAGCCATGAGCTCTGGTGGTCTGGGCTGGATTAAGGAATAGAGAGAGAGCTGGTACTTCCCGCTAAAGAAACTGGGAGCAAAAACGCTTTGTAAGACACGGATTGGGATAACAGCACTGCTGGAGGGTGCTGCACAGCTGGCTAAGGGAGCAGGCTGGCTGGGAGGAACAGTCTCTTAGGGCTATTTATACAGCACACAGCAGTGCCAGGCAGGACCGTGCGAGCTGGTGCAGGCACTGGAGGCCAGTTGTCAGCCCAGAATCTGCACGGGCCTTGCTTGGCAGTGGGATGTTTTATCCCAGGTGGAAAGGAGCATCGACAAAATACTCTATGTAACTAAGCTGATGGAATTACCTCCACACAGCTCTGATGTGGACCTTAACTGCACACAAAAAGGTAAAGTGCTACATAGCTACCAGAGGGACTCTGTCTACAGCTCCAGCAGAGTTGGTGTGTCATCCTTGGATGATGGGGGAGGGAGGGCTAGGTGCCAGCCTGGACTGCAGGTCGAATGTGCTTGGAGATCACACTACTGCTAACTCTTGCACTGAGGTCTCTTATCAGAGGATGACACAGTCCAAATTAAAATGCAGGGCTTTGCAGTACACAGGAAAATGGAATGAAGGCACCTAAGTCTTCCCAAAAATCTGTCACTCGGTAGCACTTCCTGAAGTTGATAGAAAAATGCATTAATGGTAAATTAATGAACCCAGCAGCCCTAGCCATGACTGGCATTTTCATAACTGGGCATTGATATAAAGCCTCAAAATGTGCCTCAAATTGAGGCACATTGATAGGGCTACAGTTTGCCCAGGTATGCAAGAAGCTGCAGATTTTCCTGCTTCTGCAAAGAGGACCTGAAGTTGCTGCAGGCTGTTTTCCCCAGTCCTGTTGCCTGCTCTGAAATGTGCCTGTAAGTCTGCTCTGTGGCTGTCCAGGCTGGGACTGACCCCTAAAAATGGGGAGTAACAATCCTCCCCTGATGGTTTGCGTGGCTCAAGAAGGTAACTGTGTGTGGAGAACCGCCAGGCTGTGGACAGTGATGGGTGAGAGGGGTAGGGTGTGGTAGGCATGTGGCAAACCCATTGCCTGGTTCCTTACTGTGTATGCTTAGAGTTGTCTTGCTTCAGTCTCCGTGGAAATAGGATTGTTGTGTGTATGAGCATGTGCATGGCCATGTAACAACAGCCAGAGGTGCCAGGTTTGTGCTCAGTGTTTGTGCTTATTGTTTCTTCTCTCTCTCTCTCTCCAGTCGAAGACCACCCCCTTCACCTACTCGGCCCACTGTAATCCGTCCGTTAGATTCATCCCTGTTAGACTAAACGGAGTTTCTGGCATGTCATTCATTGTTAACCAAATATGTGGAAACAAATTGCTTGGTAACTGTCACAATAACCAATGTATAGTCGCATGTATGGACATCTATAGGCAAGTAACCAATTTTACTGATATACTCTGTCCATTCTGCATTGTTTATGAGGTCTTAAATGTCTGGGGAAGGTCTGTGCTGCCTTGACTTTTCCTTCTGCAATAACTGATGTTAGCTAACTTACTGACACATATCTCCACCCAGGCAACTGTGCTCACAGTCCTCTACAGCAAATGGAGGGCTTGACTTCGTGTGTTTGTGCATGTGTTGATTTGATCTGCTGCTTTTTTTTCCTCTTACCTGAATGGAATCTTGCTTTTATTTTATTTATACCTTCCAGGTTTTCTATTTTCTCTTGTAATGGCTAAACTGGGCAAAGAAAAGCCATGTGGTTTCTTACCGAGCTCTTCTGAAGGCCCCACACTTCCAGGTCTCTCTTGCAAGGGGCTTGCTTCTCCTATAAATTCTCCTTATCCAAAGTTTAGTTTTAAGGAATGTTAAACGAGCAGGATGTGTGTGGGACAAGGCATGTTTTGCTTTATTTGCATCCTGGCAGCTGACATGCCAAGTGGGTTGGGTTGGTGAGGAGCAGGCTGGGGTGCCTCAGCTCACAGGGCTCGGCGTGGAGCCTTCTCACCCTGCAGCCAGGCTGGGAGAGGGTGGTTTGAAGGGCTGGTGTGTGACAGAGCAGCGTGTGCCAGCTCCCTTTGTCCTCTCCCAGTGCTTGCTCACACTCCTGCTCCTACTGCACTCCTGGGAAGCCCTGGAGGGGGGTGAGTGCATGGAAGTGTGCTGTGTGGCAGGATCCAGGGAACTGAGCACTGCTTTTGGTCCTTTTGTGACGCAGAAGGACATAGAGATAGAGATACAGATACATGCACAGCTGAGCATGGGCTCCCGCTCCTCTGCCCACCGTGTGAGGCAGTTCACAGAGCTCCAGCCTAGACTGGCAGCTGAGCTTCCTGAGGGCCTGGTTTGGATGTGAGATGTTTGTGATATTGTCACATGCCAGTTGATAAAGTTCCCCTGTGCCCCCTATGTAAAGATTTTTCTCTTTGCATTACATGGTTCTGCACACCTTGGTTTACTGTTGCTTTTTCCAGCTAGGTTCTGGGAAGTGCTCCGCTGTGCATCCTGGATTATTTTAGCAGCTGCTCACTTGCAGAGGTCCTCTCTGTCTCTCGTTTTGCACGTGATAAATTAATGCATTATAAAAACCTTTTGTCTTAACTGCATTACTTCACTTTAAACACTTAGGGTCAGTGTCACCCTTAAAGCTTAGAACTTACTGAGTTAACAGAGTGAAACTAGAGAGGAATTTGGCCTTGTTCCTTCAGAAAATATGAATTGCATGAAAATATGATATTACAATTATGGTTACAGATCCCTAGGCAAAGCAATTGGTGGTTTCAAAGGCCCCCAGTATAATCAGTCTAATAAATGTATTTATTGAGACTGCTTGTAGGGCTCCAGTATGCTGTAGCCCCATGGTTAGGAAGAATCCAGTCAAAGAGCCACGACAAATGGGGATTTAGCCTATTAAGTATTCCCAGGCTGCTGATTAGTTGTGCTCACCAGTGCAGCAAATCATGTTTCAGCTTGCAGAAGAGAGATGAGCTTGGGAAAGCATCATGATTTGTATGTTAGCTTAATTTTAATTTCCTGTCAACCTCATACTTGTGACACATGCCTGGGGAGTCTAGAGGTCACATCTGATGCACAGTGAAGATGGAGTTTGTCAGAGCACTGGCATCTTGTTGATCTCAGCGGACTGCTTAAGTGGCTGGTGTTTGTTTGGGGAACAGGCCCACATCTCCAATGCCAAGTGCACAGAATCAGCTTTCAAGGGAAAAAAAGGTTGCAAACACAACTACAGTAACACTAATTTTTACTACAAAAAAGGAAACATATTTTGATGATTCATCTTGTCTTCTACACAGCTTTCCACTGCTTAGTGCTCTCTGCTGTAACCTGTGATGCATCTGTTGGATACAATTTTTGTAAATAGCCATAGTAGCCCATGCTGTTGCCTTGCCAGCACACCTGTATGTAGTTTATCAGAACTCTGTTACTGACTGGCAGCTGCCTGCTGATGGAAAGCCAGTTTTAATGCCTCAGCCACAGAAATCACTTTAACCCCAAATTCTAATATTCACTTGGTGATAGAAAACCAGGTTGGATGGGTCTTTCAGCAACCTGGTGTAGTGGAAGGTGTCCCTGCTCAGGGCGGGGGGCTTGGAACAAGATGAGCTCCAAGGTGCCGTCCAACCCAATCCATTCTGTGATACTGCAAGGCCACAGTCTGGGTTTATCCCACCGTACCCCAAAGCCTTGGCTCAGTTGTCCTTTGTTCAGTGGGAAGAGCATCACCTCCAGGTCGTGATTCAGACCAGTGTGGCTGCATGGGACACGAGGGTAATGCTGGTAAGTTAGGAGCCTCAATTAGATGACATAGATCCTGGCCTAAAAACATGCTTTTAAATTCTCTCTGCTTGAGACTCCCTGATTTACTTTGATGACTGTTTCTGCCAAGCGTAAGGAAGTAGGTGGCACAACTCAGTACTGTCCTTAACTCTGCCTCCAAGAAACTATTTCTCAGCAGTAATCCTGAATTGGAAATAAAGCTCTCAAGTGTGGATTTACCCAAAAAGAGGAGGCAGCAAAGCGTCAGCACCATCTGGTTCTGTGCTTGATGCTAAGGCTGCAGTACACAGCTGTACAGCCCTCCTTCCTCTGCATCCTCATTCAGATCTCATCAAAGTCTGGCCCTATGCCCTAAATGCAACACTTTTAGGTGTGCAGGTTAATAAATAACAGAAAGAATCCAGGGTTTGATGATTTCACCTCTTCTTGCGTATACACTTGTCAGAATAAACCACATAGAATTGTTTCTAGGAAAAACATTTAAGTGCTTCCCAAGAAATTGCCACATCCAATTGAGTAAGTACTGTCCTCCAACCTTGGCCCGCTTCCTTCTGCTGTGCAGTGCCCGGAATGGGTTTGTTTGTCCTGATTGCTCCTGATGCTGGCGAGTCCTGTCAGTCCTGTCCCTTGTTCTCGGAGGAGCAGCCTTGGCAGCAAAACTCACTCCATGCCCAAAGGAAAGCAGGACAAGCACTCTGTGGATCTGCTAAGAGGGACTGGCCACCTCTGCAGACCCACTTACGTGGGATGAGCCAAGCCTGAACTCCGTATCTGAGAAGTGCAGGTCGCTCTGCCTTTCTCTAATTCCCTCTGGCACAGCTCAGATTGCCAGGGTGTAGTGGAGCAATAATGAAGCAACACTGGTGTTTCTGATCTTACGTGAGGTACATGAAGATCTGGGTGATGGAGTTGCTAAGTTTCAGGAGGGTGCTCATCTAAAACTGCATTTAGGCTGAGCCTGGGTCTCTGCCTAGAGAACATGTTCCACCTCACCCTGCCATGGCTGACCAACAGCTGAAGAGCTTGCGTGTGCCGTGAATAGCTCTCGGCCTTGGATCTCAAGGGATCTTGTACTAGGGTTAAAAAGATTGTATGTTCAACAAAAAGGCTTATGTACATAGTTAATGTGTGTTTATTTTATTGCTGATCTTGTTGCACTTTCTGAGTAAGCCTCCTGAAAATAGATTATTTATTATATTAAAGAAGATACATTATAGGTTATGGCATTTCGTGTTAAAATATAACATAGAAAATATTATCCTCTCTGTTCCAGACAGCTACACTAACCATGATGTGTACAGCATATTGAGATTCCTGACTAGTTCTGTCCTTCTGTCTTAAAATAGTCCAAACCTCCTGAATTGAGAGCAGACCTACTCTGTCCCTGTGCCACCGGGGAGCCTCTCGGTGCACTTCTGGCACAGCTCCTCCCGCTGTGGCACTGCCCCTCCTCCCAGGCTCTTGCAGAACAGCTCCCTTGTGTAAATGAATGTTACTCTGCCTGTCTTTCCTCTTGCTTTGTCTGCAGGCGAGCTGATGCCGATGGCTCCTCCCGTCCAGACAGTCCTCCACTCTTGCTTGATCTATGATTTGTCCCGTCTTGCCGGCCGTTTGCTTTACTGCTGTCTCTTTACTTTTCCAGGACGGGGTAAACGATGACTTCTATTTTGTAAGACGCAAATGCTTAATTTCTTTCTGATTTGTTTTGCTCTGTATGTTAATGCCCTACTTCATGTGAGCCAAAACATCTGCCTTTGGTTTCGTAATCTGTAAATGGTTCCTGGTTGACCTTTGAGCACAGTGAGTGGATTCCCGAAACTGTGGTCATTACTGGGCATCACATACACCTGCTGTAAAAATGTTGTGCCGCATTTCTGAACCTGAAATAAACTGTAATTCTTGATGGGCTTTTATTATTACTTTCTGGATGTGTATGAGTGGTGTCTTCTGTCTCTTGCACCATCCTCTCAGCATTCCACACCGCCTCGGTGGGGACTGCAGGGAGGATTTATTGGAGGTGCTGTTGTGTCGAGATCACTGGAGATGTCATTAAAGGGGAGATGTAACCCGTTGGGAAGCATTCAGCCTGTTCCCCTGTAAGGGGCTTGGAGTGCTGCAGGGATATTTTCCTGGGAAATGGATGAATGTTTTACAAGCAGTACCTGGGATTGACTTCATTGCCAAGGAACGCGTGTTTTGGGCAGTTTCAGAGACTGAGTCCTCCAGAGCAGGAGCTGGAATTAAAATGTGCCTGAAAGGGATTTCCCCCTAAAGCGGTTGTGTACGAATGCGCAGATGTTTTGATTACTCAGTTCCTCCTTCAGATCAGGATGAGCCAAGTAGCTGCAATCAGTGCTTGGAGATGGTCTGTGTGGCACAGGGAGCACAGCAGCTTCCTGTGGGAACACCACAGTTGCTAAGTGGGTCCTTAGGTTTTGGGAAAGGAGGGAGCAAAAGGTGGGATGAGCACAGCAGGAACATCCCTGCTGTATTCTGTAACATCTGGAGATTTCTTTAACAGTCATTAATGGCCGCGGCTGAGACAGTTTGTGCATTCCCCCTCAGGGAACAGCAGTGTCCCCCGTGGCCGCTCTGGCTGGAGCACTTCACATGCCCCGATGAGCCTGGTTCCAGGCGTGTCGGTCAGGTACAGCTGAGTGCTCTGTGCCGGGTACCAGCAGGAGCAGCTGCTCCTCTGCACTGGGGCCTCACTGCCACGGGGCTCTCTAGCTACGCTTTTTAACCTTTCCCAGCAATGTCCCCTCCAGACACCCCAGTCCACCCCACAGGCCCTCGTTTGATCATTCTTCATTTCATCAGAATCTCACAAAAGATCTACTCCAAGAACAGTGTTTGAAGCAGATGGTGGTGAGAATTTTAAGGCTGCCTGGGGAAAAGCTCTTCCAGAGGGTATAATTTGCTGCAAGAAAATTAGAAAGCCTGTGACCAGCGACCTCCACACCAGGCATGGGATTATTCTGGTTCTCTGGCACTGGCAAGTCAGAAGGGAGGCGGTGAGGATGAAAGCCCGGCCCTGCTGAAAGCCAGCTGATTCTCATCTTGCTCTTGCTCTTTTCCTTAATATGCATGTTCTGTGCCTTTTTCTCTTAACCCATTTTATTAAGATAATTTTGTATATGAGTCATTTTATTGTATCTCAGCCTTTTGTTTTAAATCTCCCCCTCTCCCTGTGATTTTTTTGGGTTATTTTTTGGTTTTTTCCTAGGCGACCTCCACCAGCTGTTCCAGGAAGATCATCCTAACACACACATTTCTTTTGTGTTACGTGCAATGTCTTTTTTTTTTTTAATCCAAAATTACCTTTAATTTGCACTAGCCTATTTGTAAATGAAAGATTTTATTTTCAGATGTCAATGATAAGCCTGGATGTAAAGAAAATAAAAATATGACTACAAAAGGAGTGTGTCCTGTGTTTCTATTGAAGGGTCTACTCACGCTTTCTCAAATGGAGACATTCTTACCCTGTGGAAGAAATTACCTGGGCTCTGTGGAGGCTCCCACCCTCCAAGGTTGTGGAGGGAGGGACGGACATTCTGCTGGGATTCCAGCACTCCTTCTGAATTCATTAACCACCAGGATTGCTCCATATAAATGGCTTTGGCTTAGTATTAGCAGGAAGAACAGCCAGCAGCATTCTAAAACACGTCCAGTACACCAGCAGGAGCACCTGGCTGAGCGGAAACTCGAAGGAGAAGATTGCAGCAGTCTCTTGACTGATTAATCTGCACAATTATAAATAAATTGCAGCTGCTCTGACCATTTTCTTCAAGCTAAACCTCTGAATTCTTTGCAAGCCGACCTCACTGAAGCATCTGAGCTCAAACAGCTGTAAGTAGCTACGTCTGGGATTCCAAATGTGTCCATCCCTATGGGAAAGATAAAATCTGGGATTTAGATGATGTGCTTGTTTTGGGTGCCAGAGAAGTCTATGAAGAGTCAGTTTAAAAAAAAGGAAAACTGATGGGTTTAACTGACTATTTTGCTTCACAGGAAAGCAAAGCGGGTATCTCACAAACCATGCAGGTAAGTCAGGAGGCACCACTCGGCATTGGACTCCAGCCTGGTGTTTCAGGGGCCCAAACAAGATGTTTCTGGGTAGGAGGGAGGTGATGGTGAGAGGCAGCTGCAGGAGTGCTGCTCGGGATGGGAGCAGGGGAGGAGAGGAAATCACTTTGTGTGTGGAGAAGGGGCCTGGCAACACCCAGCCCGTGCTTGTTTTCAAGCCCGGTGTGATGCAGCTTTGCTGAATTTGGGCAATTCCTCTTGTTGCAGCCGATTTAGGTCCTGCTGACCTCTCAAATATCCAGGGAGCTGCTGAACCACCTCCATGAGCTGGTGAATACTAGACACTAAGTGTGCTCAAAACACAAGGGAATACCAACCCAGAGAGCTGTAAGAGAGATTTTTCTTTCTTCTCACTTAGACTTTGTCTTTTGGTACAATAGAAGAGAGAAACAGCAACTGTATAGCAAAAAGTGGGAAAACAACCCAAACTCTGCTATACCTTTGAACGGCATGTGCTAAATTAGGAATTGCTGGAACTGGGCAAGGTACTTTCCAGCACCCTGAGACAGGGAGAAATGGAGGCCTACAGTTCCAGGAAAAACAACTGTCCCAAGAATGGAGTAGCTGAGGCTTGGCTGTAGCTTTCACCTGTGGAACCCATCACCCTCAGGTGCTGAGGCAGAAACACCTCAGCAGAGTTCAGCAATTGTGCACTTTCAGGACTACAACAGAAGCTGCTATGTGTTCATACCTGATGAGCTCTTGAGGAGGTTCTGCCCGTGCCTCAGCTAAGAGGGAAGGGGACAGACTGAACTTTACAAGCTGCTTCTTCTCCAGGTTGTTCAAAAATCTGTTCTGTGCTGGGGGAAGCTCTCCCTGCAATCCCTCTGTGGTACAGCATGGTACCAAAAACAGATAAAAGGTGGATGATATTTTAGCTCAGTGGCCTGGCTCACAGCACCCAGGAGCCATTGCTGAGCTCCCAGCTGGCCTCCATGCATTAGGGTGGAAGGCACAAACTGGTTTCTTTGGGCATTTTATGGTGGTAAATCCTCCACACAAACCTTTACCTTGTTATGAAATATTTGGTAAAAAATATTGTTGAAAATAGGACTCCAAGTTTCATGGGTTTATGGTAGCCATTTCTAAAATCTCTGAAGTAGAAGGGCACAGGAGCTGGTGTGCTGGGAAACCCTGGCATGTTCTTTAGCATCAGTTCACAGGGTGACTTTTGGAAGAAGCTGTTGAACCTCGTCTATGCTGTTTCCAGCCTGCCCTGGTGTTTGCTCTGTGGCCAGGTGGAGGACAAGGGTGCTGCTCCAGTGACATTGTGTCCAAGGCTGCTCTTCAGTGGATGGGTTAGGACCAAAATCCTATTTTGGTTTCCCGATCAAAGACTCAAGCTCTGTTCTTTGCAGACTTCCCAGATCCAGTCTCCCACATGGGGAGGGCCATGGCCCCCTGACAGCATGGTGTGGGTGGCTAACACTAGCCTTTCCCTGCAGCAGAGGCAGGAGATGAAGATTCCAGCCGGCACGTGTCAGCAGCTCCCCCAGGAGCAAGGCTTATCCCCAGCCACTCTACAACTACTCACATTTGGCCAGCTTCAAATCAAAAGAAAATGTCCCATTGAAGGACTGATCTCAGTGGACTGAACCTTAAGGGAAAGAAATTTGTTATGGAAAAGAACATTTAACTCCTTAGGGTTGGTTGATGAAGTGTTTGTTGCATCATCAGCCAAGGATCTATTTCTTGGGTCTCAGTGTGGGTTTGCTCAGGTAGCAAATGTCCAAAGGGCACCCAGCTTTACTGGATAGGTGTAGAGTTATGGCAAAATCCTGTTCTGTAGAGGATATTCTGACCTCAGGCATGTAGACATACTAATAATGGCCATTTCTGCAGCAGCTTAAATAGCAACAGCATTGCAGAGCACATGTCCTCAGGAGAAGGTCAGGCAAGTCCTGGGGAAACCCTGCCTGNCCCTCCCCCTCCTATGTTTGCATTCTTCCTTCTTTCTAGGTCCCTTTGTGAATCCAGGCTCTGGACTTCTGTTTTCATTTCCCAGGTTAGGGTGGGCAGGGTATCTTTGTGGGCAAGTGAGGGGGGGGCTAAGCCTTTCCCCAGGGGCTCTCTGGGCAAGGATTGAGGCTGTTCTAATCTAATCCTAGAATTCTATGACTGCAATACTAAGGAGATGAAGGGAGGGAGCTGGGCAGAGCAGAGAGGTCTGGGGCTGTCTGCAGCAGGATGGGACACAGTGTGAATCCACCTGGAGCTGGGTGGATGGAGCCTGCTGCCATCAGACAAAGTCCCCGGATCTGCACAGGTGACCACAGGTGATCTGCACAGGTCCCTGCTCCGGCTGAGGGGACGGTGGCAGCCTGTGCCCATCTCCACCCCCCGAAATGTTTGAGTGGTCAATGCTTGCAGTTTTCCTAACCCAGAGCTGGTTTTGACAGTGTGAATTTAGGAAAAGTATTTTTGGGGTAAATATTTCTCCGTGGAGGAGTGAGTGCAACAGAAACTCTGCTTTCTTGTAGCTTCTGCTGGGATACATGGGTCAATTCGATTTATTTTTGATTTACATTCCAGGCTTGCCCCTGTACCAGTGGACTCTGTGAATCTGCTTGGGATGGCAGCGTTACACTGGCATTAGCTCAGTGTCAGATGGGACATCCTGCTCACTGAGCAGCTTTCTGGGAAACCTCCCTGTGAAAAAACAGTCTCCTTTCCGCAGAGCTAAAAAATGTCATCTTGACTCTGAGCATCTGGCAGCTCTGTGCTCCCTGTGAGACCTGAGCACGGGCTCCAAACTCCTACAAGTTTAATTAAAAGGAAAATGAAATGTAGTCGTTACCGTGACGACAACAGCAACATTAATACTTGGCAAGAGCTGTAACAAAGCACTGGAGGTGTTGGGGACTCCGCCGGGGGTTGCTCATTTCCGAGAAAGCCCAAGGAGTGGGTGAAAAGCGCCTGCTCGCTGGGATGGGGAAAATCGAGCAGAAAGCTGCACTCCTGCAGCTTTTCCAAAAGAGACGTTTCATAAACGCCCGGGTGATGCCAAATGCAGCCCTGTGAGATGGAGCTGGAGCTGGGGCAGGTGTGGGCATCCCTGCCCTCTTGTGGTGCCGGCTCTGGAGGGCTTTGCTCCCCGGGCTGGCCTGAGCAGGGCTGGGGTTGCCGAGAGATGGGAACGGGGAAAGGGAAAGCGCCAGGGAGGCCGTCCCGGCACCGGGGCTGGCTGTCCTGGCCAGGCCTCCAGCGGGACTTGTTTGCCGGGAGCGCCCTCTGTTGTGGTGTGTGCGGTGCCGGACAGACGGACACCGGGCAGACAGTGCAGGATGGGACCTCCACGGGCCCTGCCTCTGTCCCAGCAGCCTGGCATCTCCCCAGCAGGTGGGTGTGCACCCATGGGGCGCTGTGCTTAGCTCCATCGCTCTGGCTCAGGTCTGGCCCGGCAGCAACGCCAAGATCTGCCTCTGAAAAGGAGTTAGAGACGAGAGGAAGGCGTGATGCCCTCTCATCCCATCTCCTAAAGAATTTAAGGTAATGTGGTGTCTGGCAGTCGTGTGAGGCTATTCTGGCACCGCAGGGGTGTAGGTGAGCAGGGCTCTGCCCCCAGCGCAGGCGCCCTCCTGCTTGGCCCTGCAGGTCCATCAGCACCCACCCCCTGCCCCTCCGGCCCTCCCCAGGAAGTGCTGGCAGTCCCCAGCACACACTGGGGGTCCTGGGGCTGGGGACTCCGTGGGCATTGCTGTGAGCACAGCTGAGCCAGATGTGCGTTTCCACGTGGCTCAGGGGATACATCCCCTGTACCCCAAGCTGCAAATACAAGTACAGATCTGCATGGCCGGAGCAGGCACCTCCCTGCCCACCTGCACCCCTGCGCTGCAGGGCTCAGCTCCTTCCTACACCAAACCCAAGCACTTTGGGTCTGGAAACAAGTACTGAGGGCAATGCAAAAGTGGTCCTTGTTGCTGTGTGAGAGACTTTATTGGGTCAGGTGTCCTCCTCCACAGGGCTGTCCCCCAGCCAGGACCTTTGCACTGCTCACAGCAGAGGGTCCCGCTGGGCCAGGCCTACATGAGGAACCTGGAGAGATCCTCCTTGATTTCAGCCTCGTCCCACGGCCCGTGGATGTTGTCCTTGAGCAGCTGCAGGCGGATGAGGCAGTAGGGGCAGAGGCAGGAGATGGCGAGCAGTAGGGAGGCGAAGAGCACGGCGCCCACGCTGGAGACTGTGGCCAGCCCTGCCAGTGCTGCCAGAGCAAAGAGCACCGTCACCCCTACGTAGCACCGGGGCGTCCGGGCCTTCAGCTTCTTCTGCAGCATGGGCCACAGGGCGAAGATCTGCATGGCAAAGGTGACCATGACGAAGGTATGCAGGGAGCGAGGCAGGCGCGAGGCCAGGCACACCGAGGCGAATATGGCCATGTTGAGGGACAGCGTGCTGGACACAATGGCAGCGTTGGCGCCGTAGTCAAAGAAGATGAGGTGACCCAGGAGCATGAGGGCCGACATGGCATAGATGGTGTCCGTGCTGATGGACTCGGTCAGCGTCTTCAGCACCGGCGAGAAGCCGTAGGTGAAGGCGGCGAACACCAGCATGCTTTTGAGGTCAGCCCAGCGCGTCCGCCCGCTCGCCCAGCGCCCGGCCCCGCCGTCCACGGCGTCAAACAGGACGTAGCCGAGCAGGGAGGACACCAGGGCCGCCCCGAAAAGCCCCTGCGGGCTCAGCATCCCGGCGTCCATGTACCACCACGTGAGCACGAAGACGCAGACGCTGCACAGCTGCTGCACGACCGCTCCCGACTGGAAGACAACGGCCTGGTACCGGTACTGTCGGGCGTGCACGTTCTTCCGCAGCTCCTCCAGGAACCGCTGGTCCACGTAGTTGTCGGGGAAGGGCTGGCGCTCGTACAGCACCTTCTGCCACCGCCGCCCGGGGNGTCCCAGCGCCGGGCACCGCCACGCCTCAGAGGGGTCACTCCCGCCCCAGGCGGCGCTCCCCTCTCCGTGCGAGCTTTAGCAGCTTCTGGGGGTGGTTCAGGGGACACCCCGGCTCCATGCTGGGATCTGCTCACGCCAAGAGCCACAAGTCCTTGTCCTACACGCAAGCTGCTGCCAGGGAGTGCTGGGCGCTGCCTCGCTTCTGCCTGGCCTCACAAACTGGCCGGCCCGGCGGGAAGGAGGGATGCCCCTGCCATGGTCCCACACCGTGGCGAAGGGCTGTCCCCCTGCAGCCCAAACGCGGCCGCCGAGAAGGGCACAGCCGGTCGATGGGATGTAGCCAGTTCCTCTCTGTGCCTGGTTGGATATCCCGGTGCATGCCCAACCTTGTTGCTGGGAGCATGACCCCTGACCATGCTACAAGCCCCACTCCCTGTCCTGGTCAGCGAGGCACTTGCTTTTCTGGCCAAACTAGGCTCCAGCAGCCAGGTCAGGAATGTGGGTGTGATGCTACGAGTACAGGGTGCCCTTCCCCTGCAGCTCCTGTGGGCTCACAGCTCAATCCTGCCCTGCTTGAGAGTGGAGCAGGACGATAGGGAGTTGTGGCTGAGCAGGGCTGGAGACGTACAGCTCTGCAGGGACATCCATCTCCTGTGCTGCCCATCTCCACACCAAAGGGACTCAGCGTGTGCAGCAAGGGGACAGGGGCATATTAAGGGATGAGGGGAGGTTCCACAGAGGCCAGAGGTGTTTTCTCTAAATCTGTGTTTGTGCTCAGGTCAGAGCCTTCCCAGCCCCAGAGAGGTGCTTGCTGCTGAGGAGCTGCTTACTTTGGCCTCATCCGAGAGGCCTCGGCCCAGGGCAAAGCAGCCCTGAACAGTGCCCTGTTTGTGCTGCAGGAAGGGACATTCATGGCCCTCCTGTGAGAGTGGCAGCAGGCAAAAGAGCTGTCGGTTGTTTTCACCCCAGTGCCTGCCACAGGAGACTCTCCAAACAGATCCCACCTCATCCAGATACGTGCGGAGCAGCAGGTAATGCCCACACTGCTGGTGTGCCTTTGGGGGAGGCCTCAGGCTGAGCCACACCACAGTGACATCTGAAAAGTGCCACCTCCCAGCCTCATATCACTGCACTTACCTGGCAGGGCAGGAGCAGCTGCTCACCCTGAGCAGGTACCCCATGCCAAGGGGCGATGCCAGCAGGCTCCAAGCCAGGATGGAGCTGGACTCAGTTTTAGCTGCCCTCCCCAAAAGCCCCCAGCCCCACACTTTGCTCAGAGCCATGTATGTGCCTCCATGTGCACAAGCCAGTGCCCACAGGGACAGGGAGTGCTGCCAGCTTCTGTGATTGCTGGCATTGCCTTGGTGCCCAAGGCCTGGGAACTTGAGATTTTGAACGAAATGTCTTCCTCCCAGTCATGGAGTAAAGCTGGGGCATGCAAGAGGAAAGCTGGGAGGGCAGTGTGCCACTCCTGCTGCTCGGAGAAGTGCCACAACCACCACAGAAGAGGAATATCACCTCCCATGGGCATGGGCAGGGCAATGCTGTGCTCTCACTCTGAGTGGTGACAGCAGTTTTGGTTTGACCTAGCTCTGGGCTCTTGTCCACATCTGTGATGCTTTGGGAACCAAGAAGAACAGGCTGAACTGGGGCATGAGGCTGCTTCCACATGGTCAGGTCCATGTAGAAACCCCAGCGGAGTGGAGAGAATAGAGGTGAGGGGTACTTCTTGTGCCCCTTGAAATCTCCTCTGCTGTGGGCCAGCGAAGTGCCCTTTGGAGGCAGGGAGAAGGCAGGAGACTGGGGTTGGTCAGTAACCCACAGTGCTCCTGAGCCATGCTGGGTGATGCCAGCCATGGTGGCAGCAAAGCAAAACCCTTCTGGAAGATGGCACCACAGCAGCTGGAGCCCCCCATGGGGTGCCCACCCGGAGAAGGGGATCACTGGTGCTGGCTCTGCACCCTTGGCAGTGCCAGCCCAGTGCCAAGACCCACGGGGCCTGGCACCCACCTTGGGTGCTTGGGAGACCCCAGCAGGATCTGGGGCGAAGCAGCTGCCGCTGCTGTGCTGGCACTGTGTCCCTGGGAGGGAACAGCGTGTGCTCTGCCACGTGTGATTGCACCGCCCACGGTGCAAAGGGCAGCTCAGCCCTGCCCAGGTGGCCCAGACTTTGCCTCCGGGCAGTGACTCTCCTGCCTGCACAACTGTCCCGCGGGACCCACCACGGGACCTGCCACATCACCGGCACCGGCTGGCCCTGCTGCTCAGAGGGGACCATGTGCCATGGAGTCATCCCTCACCCTCCTGGGAGTGCTCCTGGCAGGGATAAGCAATAGCTAAGGTCAAGAATGCAAAAGTCCTTTGTGAGCATCTAAATTCCCACTCTGGGTTCCGTGCCACAAGACCTCCCTCACCTCACAGTTAGGTGTTCCCAAGTGCCACTGGCCTCTGGAGAGGCTGAGGGATGGTGAGTGCTTCAAGCCCCTCTGCTGAAATGCAGGAATGAGGAGCTGAATGCCATGGCACTACAAACTCTGGGTATGCTGAGGCTTGGATCTGCCCTGCCCTTTGCAAAGGGACCCCACTGCAGATTTGTTTAGTGTCTGTCGGCTCTGAATGTTTGAATACACTGCTAAAGTTGTTTGGAAGGAAGGCTGGAAAAGGTGACAGGCTGGGACTGAAATAGCTGGGATTGATCTAGACCTCCACTGGAGATACTTGAATACCAAAGTATCACAGGCACTGCACCCCCACCACTGGCTTGGAGCTGCCTCCAGGTGTGTCTGATTCCCCTCGGGACGGGACCATCACCTGTGCTGCAGAAACAGGCTTCAAAATAACTAAACAGCACCCTCTGCTAAGGGTCTGAGCTGGCCTGAGGCTGCATGGATGAGGACGGATCCTGCACCTCTCCCTGTCCCTCAGCCAGGGCTCTTCCCCTGCATCCCTGCATGTCACCCCACAGGAATGACACAGCACAGCTATGGACTCTTGGGCCTCGTCGTTTCTCTGCCAAGCCATCCCCCAGCCTTCCCCTTTGACCCTGGAGCTAAACCCTCCCTCCGCAGGAATGTTTTTCAGGCAGGGGGGGAGGTTGGCGCAACTCCAGCTGCTGCATTTTTCCATGTCCAGAGATCGTCTCCAGCCTTAAAAGGCCCCATGACACAGGCTGTGTCTGCCCTCCCGCAACCACCTATTTAAGGACTGTTTGGATTCAGTCCCCAGCACGGACTGGGACGACACCAGCCCAGTGCCTTCCAGCTGGGCTGAGCCCCGTGGGGGGATACTGGGGCAGACAGGGCTGGTTGCCCTGGGAGCCCCACCGTGCCTGGACATGGAAGAGTCCGATGCTGCTCCAGCTCTCCCAGGCACCTCCCTTCCCTGTGTGCAGATCAGATTTCCTGAGCTGAGCTGAGGAGATACCAAGGCTGCTGGAGAAGCCCTGCTCAGAGCTAGGCAGAGCACTCCAGGAAATTGGGATTGAGTCTGAGAAGCCCACACCAGACTGGCATGTTCCAGGATGAGGTTTGGGATTTGCTGAGCCTGTTGCAGGGGGAGAACGATGGGAAGGCTGCTGTGGAACTGGCTGAGGATGTGAGTCAGGGGAGGTGTGATGTGGAAGGGCACACGCCTGCAGGGATGTGACCTCTGGAACACACAGCACGTGGGGTGGCTGTGAAACTGAGCTCCCTTGCTCCTGGCATTCCCTGACGGTCAGTATGGATCACTGCAGCCCTTTGGCAAAACATCCTCCTCACCATGCACACGAGGCTCTGAGCCCTGGCCAGCTCCAGGGCAGTGGGTCAGCAGGGCCTGTTTTCTACGGGAACTCCATGAGGGTCAAGCTGCCACCTAGTAAAGATGTTTTTGTTTCTTAATCTGTTTTAAAAAAAGAAAATCCTTAGGAAACTACAGCCAAAAATGACATCAGCGATGCGCTCTGCCAGTTGCAGGGTACTCCAGGGTGGGATGAGTCCAAACTTCAGCTGCTCAGGTAAGCTCAGCTCAACCTTCAGCCATATGTGGCACATCCCTGACACAGAGATGAAGGGAGGAAACCAGACCTTGGGGGTAAAATAATAAAACCTGCCCATGGGACCTGAGCATGGGTTGTTATGGAAGCTGGAAGGTGAAAACTGAGATTTGGGAACAAGGAGGGTCTTATGGTCCACATGGGTGTCTCCAAGACCTGGCAGAGCAGGGCTGGGGCTCCAAAACAAAGCTTTGCCAAGTGGTTTCTCACTCTGTTTCTCTTTGTTTAGCCCTAAATTTGAAGCATAGGGATGACATGTGAAGTGTTGACCTAACTCTTCCACAGTTGGTGAAAAGGCATCAAGAGCTGCAGGTGGCAAAACCCTGAAAAACCCAACTCCCCAGAGGGTAAAAGCAATGTCACCCCAGGGCGGTGTGGCTGGAGCCACACACCAGCTCCCCAGTGCCAGCTGTCCCCCACCCTGAGCCTCCTACACAGCCACTTCCCTCCCCTTGCAGCTCTGGGACCCAGTGAGAAGCGTGAAGGGACCCCGAGTTTCCTAAAAAGGTTTGTACTTTCTGCCCAGGGAATATTTTTGGTCTATAAATGGGGAGGGGGATATTGGATGAAACCGTGTATGCAAACACTGTTGGCAAGTGTAGGAAGTGTAGCTGGGGAAAAATTTGGTGTGCACAGGTCAAAAAGAGGTTGGAGCTCACTGTTTTAGCCTGGTGTGCTTTGAGAGGATCCTCCTCCTCTGTGCTGACCTTTCCATCTGCCCCGTAAAGAAGCCCTTGTTCAAACACAGCGCAGCCTCAGCCTGCAAACACAGCGATTTCCCAGGTGATATCCACGCCAGGAGCCCTCCCTGCCATCTTCCCATGAACATCCACCTGGAGCCTCCAAGCAGGAGCCACATGCTCGGTAAGAGCAGTGTGATGTTGGGGCTGAGGAGTGTTTTACATATGCAGCGCTTCTTCCTTGCAACAAGAGCTCGTCCTGCCCCAAAACACAGGGAGGGGGGTGCCTGGCTGGGCGCTGCCGGACGTGCCTGTTCCCCTATGAGCACGTGAGTCCCTGAGGAGTGACATTCCTGCTACCAGCCACCCCCTACCCCTCTCCCTATTTTTAAATACGGGGCAGGGAGGGGACGCAGCCAGGAACTTAGTTTATTTTAGTAGTCGGCAAGAAGGGGAAGGGAAGTGGCTGAGCCTGTGGCATTCCCTGTGTGTGCCTGGTCAGCCCTTTGGGTCCCTCATCCCCACCACTTGGATCTCGTGGAGGTGATGATGCTCCTGAGTGGGCTGTGCCACCCTCCCGTGTTCCTGGCACTGCTGCCCAGGGCTCTGACCACCCTCCAGCCCCAGGGATGTGTGGGGGGTGAGTCTCAGGTTTGGGTTTGTGTTGAGAAAGCCACAGATGCGCCGGCCTGCTGGACCAGGCGCCCGTGACATCCCCCGCTGTGGCCTTGATTTGCACATGGCCATAGAGGAAACCAGGCCCAGGCTGCACCAGGTGCTTTCCCAGCCCCTCCTCTCACCCCAGGGTGAGAGGGTGAAGAGGGAAGGGGAAGCTTCAGCCCACAGTGTCCTCCCAGAAATAAAGGCTAAAAAAAGCTTTTCACCTTCGTAATGATATTTCCTGTTTCTCAGTTTCTGCAATGAAATTTAATTTTTCTTTTCCCAGAGGGGCTCAGACAGCAGCTGTTGGGAAGCACCCACCATGGTTCACCTCCCTGCAAGTCCCTGGTCCCACACCACATTTCCATCATGCGAGCAAGAATTAATTTTGATTCTCTATGTCTCAGCTGTCAGCAGCCTTCGGACTTTCCCCATTCCATCAGCCCCATCAGATGGTGTTGGGGTTTTAGGAGGGGTTTTTTTTTTGGTGTTCTTTTCAAGAATTTTTCTCCCATGCTAAAGGATAATTGCTGGGTGCTTGAGAGAGACAAAAAGACCTGGGGGCGGAGATGCTGCAAGATTTGAACGGAGAAAAAGAGCTTGGGTACAGTGCGTATGAAGAGGCTGCAGTCGCTGGAGGGAGAACTCATCGTCGCTGCGGGGTCCTGCCTTCTGCTGCCTTCCTTCTACCCTGCCCTGCCCCCGCCGTTCCTTCGCTGCTGCTTTGAGGCTTCGCTGCACTGTAGCGCTGCAGCCCCTGCCTGCCGAGTGGTGCAGGAGTTCCCGCGGCAGCTTCGGAGTTCGATACATCTCACCTACCACCCGGGATTTTGTGTTCGTCCCTGCAGTTCCAGCCTGCTGTTCCCGGGGGATCCTGCCGGGGCACCAGGACCGGCTGCCCAGGGGGTTTGTGAGGCCTTTCTCCCATCCCTTCCCAGCTCAGCCAAGCCGCCACTACCGCGTGCTCCCCGAGCTCACTCTGGAACATCACTGCGGGCTGTGACGGTCACTGCACCAAAGGGGAACGTGCCTGACAGCCCAGGCGGCTGTCACTGCGTTCTGGGTCTGTTGGTTGTCACTGCCATAGTTATTGTTGGTTTGTTTGCCTTGTTTTATGTATACAGATATATGTAGATACATATATTAGTAAAGACCTGTTATTCCTATTCCTCATATCTTTGCCTGAAAGCCCCTTAATTTCAAAATTATAATAATTTGGAGGGAAGGGGGTTACATTTTCCATTCCAAGGCGGGGGGGCTCCTGCCTTCCTTAGTAGACACCTGTCTTTCAAACCAAGACAGATGGCAAGAGAAGCTCCCCAGTGGCTGACCACGTTTGTCTTCTCCAGCACACAGTGGGCTCTGCACTGTCACAGCGTTGAGCCAAGGTGCTGCTGAAGGCTGTGCCTGGAACAGGCTGGAACCTGCCAGCCAGGCTAGGATAAGGTGGGTCCCTTCTCCAGGAAGCCGTTTTCCATCCATTCCCAAGCACTGGCTGTAGGAAAGAGTGTTTGCTGTCATGCAGAGGCTCTGTGGTTCTCAAACAGGGCCAGGAGATGCTGCAGCTTCCTGCTGTGCCCTGCCTGAGCATTCCCGCTGGAGCAATCATTTTATCTCCTGTTTCTAGGCAAAGTTAAAATTTAAATGAAGCCACATGAAATGAGAAACTGAAATACAAGTGTTTGGAAAAGTGACAGTCCCACCTCAATTAATTTTCTTCATCTTACATGAAGCTGACTTCGAGGTTTTGAGTCACTAAAGAGGGGGCTCAGAGTGAGGTGGAAGAGACCTGGACCTGGCTGTGCCCCCCAAGAGCTGCCCAAGGGGCTGTCGCAGGTGGCCCTGGCTCCATCCGTGCTTTTGGGAGCTGTGGCACTGAGCCACCTGTGCCGGATTTCAGAGGCTCTTTCAGGCAGGGTTGGGGCTGCTGGCTGGAGATCTGAGCCGTGGCTCTCCTGCATCAGGTCACGCAGCCCCAGCCGGGTGTCACTGTGTCCCTGCCTGCCAGGACCTGCCCGGCGCCAGCCCACGTTAATTAACCCTAACGAGGTTAATTAACCCTAACCAGGCCCTGTGCACAGGGCGCTCTGGTGAGCCCACTTGCGGGAATCTGCCGTTGGATCAGCCAGTCACTGTGACCGCGGTCATCTCTCGGCATCTCCCGGGATTTAAAGGAGTGTGAGAGTGGGAATCAGCATCCGTGCAGCATTTGGGACCGCAGAGGCACAGCCCACGTGTCACAGTTTGCTGAGTGATGAAAGAGCAATTACCAGCTCAGCTGGAGGTGGAGTTGCTCCTGTTTGATTTTCCAAGGAAAATTATTCCAACCTTTATTTTTTGCACAGCTTTCCTTTTGGTGTGAATTGCAGAAGAAAGAAAAGAAACTGAGGATTTTTTTGCAAGTTTTATGCTGGTTTGCTGGATTCTCCTGCAAGTGGTTAACGGTTCATCTGAAGTCAGGGGAAGGTCTCTAAAGCAATTTTGCAATTTACAGCTTTTCCTTTACCAAGTAAGAAACAGTCAGGAAATTAAACAGGAAATTGTGTCTGGAAGGAACAAAAGTTGCGTTGTCAGAACCTGCTTATGAAAGATTTACTTTATTTTAACCAGTAAGGAGCCAAGATCAATAGTCAGAAGAGGAAGGAGTTTGTGTGAATTAAATCACACGTGGAAAAAAAAAAAGGCAACACTTGGGAAAACAAGAAGCCTTTGTAAAGAGCAGATAGGGATGAATGGGAGGGAAGGCTTTGCCACTGCAGCAAACAAATGCTGGAAAGTGCTGAAAGGCAAAGGCCCAGGGTGTACCCCAGGCTCAGGTGTCTCTCCAGAAGTCAGTCCCAAAATGCCCAAATCTCTGGGAGATAACTCTACAGTCAGGCCTGTTGGAGTGTTAGAGTGCAATGGACAAGCACTGCCCCATTGCTGTGCAGGTAAAATAGCAGCACCTTCTCTTTCCTCCTGCTCAGAAGGTGTCCTGTGGGTGGCCACCTCCAGCCTTCCCTACCCGGGGAGCCAAGACAGGTTTTATTCCTGGCCAGCAGAGTGATGTTCCCTGCCCAAGGGACAAAGGGTGAGTGGTGGCTCAAATTCAGCCCCAGAACTTCATGGAAACTGCACCAGCTCGCCTCGTCCTGGGGTTTTCCAGGAGAAATTCGGGTAGACACCAGCAAAAAAACCCCCTGCTGCAAACATGCAGCACTTTTTGAGAATCCCATGCAGATATCTGCTCCCTGGTAACCCCACACTCCATCGGGTTTTGGGTTAATTAGGGGCTCTGGTTAGGAGATGGGGTAATCTGTAATTTTTTGACTCTTATATTGCTCATCTCATCAGTGGTTGAGAAACAAGCTTAGCAAGCACTGGTATGTGGGTATGGCAGAGACCCCATCTGGCTGATCCAGGCTCTTTTGGGGGTTGCTCGTACCTGGTGGGACTGACTCCAAGGGGCGTTTGCTCCAGGATCCCAGCACTGTAAAGCTTCCCCTGAACGGATGTGTCCTCCATGGTAGCTCTCTGGCTGTGTTTGGGCTAAGCTGTGGTTACTTCCCAGCTGGTGATGGGAGCTGTGCCAGGACGGAGCAGCCCCGTGGGCTGAGCCGGTGTGGCTTCACAGCCTTCTCCAGTCCTCGAGGAGGCTGCAGGAATTCCTGTCCCGGGAGCACAACAGAGGCTGAAAACAGAGACAGGGCCAGCCATACCCCGAGGCAGTGCTGAGGCCAAGAGCTCTGGCTAGCACTACTCAGCAGTGGGTTAATGAATGTTTACCAGCTCTTCCAGCAGCCAGATAAGCAGTTGTTTGGATTTCCAGTGCTTCACGGATGGATGCTCTGGTCCTGGCCATCCCCAACTCGTACTTTGTGGCCGAGGCTGTGTTGTTGGGATGGGGAAATGCCCCAAGCCACCCCCAGGCCCGGCGGGTGGGGGGAGAGGCACTCCCGGACCCGGTTCAAACAGCAGCAGGTGGGACGGGCACTGCTGCTCCCACACCTCAGGGAGCTGCCCAGAGCGGAGGCAGCTCCTGTGGCTGGCACAGAGGCGTGTCCCTGGTCACACGGGCCCACTGGGAGAGCCCCCGGCGGGCACTGGCTCCGGGGCCGTGAGGCACAGCCGCTGCCAGAGCCGCCCTCCTGGACACTTCCATCTCCCCATGATCCGTACTGTGGTTTGGTCAGCCCGTTTTCCTCTGCTACAGGTTCCTGTTCCGTTCCGTGGGTTTCTTCCAAAACTTACCGGTGACTCACACAGGGATTCCCTAACGAGTCACGGCCTCTCCCAGCAGCTGCAAGCCAGGTTTCTCATTGATGCATACAAATGTCTCAAAGGTGGGTGTCAAAAGGGTGGTGCCAGGTCTTTTCAGTGCTGCCCAGTGACACGTGAGGAGCAAAGGCCATAAACTAAACCACCTCAACATGAGGAAGAACTTCTTTCCTCTGAGGGTGGCAGAGCACTGGAACAGTCCGGCCAGGGAGGTCATGAATTCTCCCTCTTTCTCTCCCACCTGGATGTGTTCCTGGTTGGACTGGATGATCTCCAGAGCTCCCTTCCAACCACACCAATTTGGGATTAGGTGTGGGCCAGCGGGTGTTGCTTTGCACCCTGGGTACTTGCTTGCCGTCTGTGCTGTCATTCCCCCACTGTCCAAACATTCACAGCAGGGATCCACCCAGGATCCTTCTGCAACAGCCCCCTCCTCAGGCACTACAGAACAGGCTGTTTCTGCCACAGGATGGCCCCTGGTTTGCTGGGAGGGTGGTTTAAACGCGAACCTGTGCAGAGATGGGGCACAAAGCTGGAGAGTCTCCCTTATCCCTTCTCCATGCATTGGTACCTGGGTCTGGCTGCTGTCTGTGGCACGTGGAGCTCTCAGAAGGACAGAGGATGCCAGGTGTTAACGAAGGCACAAAGTTACGGGGTGAAAAATCAAGAAAAGAACAGACACAAAGACTTCCCAGAGGTTTCCAGTGCTGGCTGGGAACATTCAGCTGCAGCGGGCCGACTGCAGTCACACCACCCCGCCGCTCGGTAAGGGCCGGGTCATGGGGCTGGAGCTGCTCTGGGGAAGACAGTAGCTGTGACCTGCTGCTGCCGGGACTGCCGTGATTCACACCCTCCCTGCGGGCTGAGCTGTCCTTCCTCGTTCAGACGTGCACGTTTCCAGCGTGGCATCCTCGTGACTCAGCCACCTGCGCCTTCCAGGACACGCTGTGCCGCCGCTCCCCGTGCCGGGCCTTGCTGCTCGCCCTGGCTCCCCTCGCGCTTCCCGTCACTGGGAACCCCCATCCCGAGTGTGCTTTTGGCAGGAGTGAGCTGCAAGGAAGGTTTTCCTGGCTCAGTGTAAAGACCAACGCTGCAGATGGGAAGATTTGGGCCGGGTTATCCACAAAATGCCTCGTGTTTTGTTAACAACTGGTGTGGTTTTCTACCAGTCCCGCGCCAGGGGAGGCTTCTCTCTTTTCTCCCACATCGCCCACAGACGCTACCTGGCTTGTATTCCTTGAGTGTCTCCCAGCAGCACTCCCTGCCGGCGCCTGGCTGTGCTCGGCCCCCGCTCCCACAATAGCTATAAATGTGCGCTGACACATCTCGGGTGTGCCCACGAACAGAGGGTGAAGCCGAGCCCCGCTGCCCCTCACGGACCCCTCAGGGCGCCCGCAAAATGGCGGCCAGCGACGCGTGCCGCGTTCCGTCCGGCCCGGAACTACAACTCCCGGCGGCCCCCGCGCGGCCTTCCCTCTGCGGGCCTCAGCGCTCGGCAGTCTGCAGAGAAGCCTGATCAAAATTAAAAAAAAAATAATTAAGAGCTGTCATATGGGAGAGCCGGTGTTTGAAATGTCCCTGGAAACGGAGGTAGCGACGCTCCTCGGGCGCCTCGCCGCCGGTGGTTTGGCTGCCAGCCGTCGTCTATCACTATGGCGATTTCCCTTTAACGGTTTGTTTGCCGAGGACACCTCACAGAGCTGGGTCCTTGGAGGGGCGGGGAAAGACAAGCCCGCTGCCCAATCGGCGGGGTGGGGAGGCGGGGCCACCCGGAAGGCCCTCAGGCCATTGGCTGGCGGCGCGGAGCGTGTGACGCGCATCCTTCCAGCTCAGCGCGTGAGGGGGTAAAAGGGGCGGGGCGGGGAGGCCCGGCCCGG